>CM076572.1:225438102-225569668 GCA_034641835.2 Pinus albicaulis | reverse complement strand
TTTGTTTTGAAATGTACATATCAACACTTATGATGGTTGCCTACGAATAATGTATGTAGAACATGATCTTGAAGACAAAGAATGATATCTTTGCTTGGCCATCCAAGTCTGAGTTGATCGCGAGCCGCACCAGTGTTGAACATGGAAACATAGAAAATAGACATAGTTTTGTAAAAAAACGTGCCAGGTTTGTTTCATTATGAATATAAGAATATCAAACATTTCTTGTTTCACATGATGTTGTTATATTAGTTTAATCTCCCACAATTAACTACAATATTAGTCATTGTTTCTTATATAATTGCAGTCTATCTTTTTGAGTTTGAGATTTGGACATAGAATCTTCATAACTGGAAATAATTTCCACCTTTTGAATATAAACAATGGTATATTGGCGCACCAAGAGCTATATTCTTGTAAACAACTTTATCTTTCTTTCTATATGGTATGTTAACTCTTTTCTTATTCCAGGCTCTATGGCATACTAGGTTGTCATTATTCTGGGTCATGGGGTAGATTGACTTAACGCAAAAATATAGGCACACTCTATTTTAGCAGGCTTCACTGACATATATAGAAAACTGGCCAATGATAATTGGCAATAACTAGTATTTTCATTTCTCTATGTTTGGTAATGAAAGCTATTGGCAATGATTATAAAACCAATTTGAGATCGAGAGTTAGTGCCAGCAAATCGAGTGTGTCAATTCATTTTACTCAGTTTTTTATCGAGCCTCATAAGTGTCGTCAAGTGACTCTTTATTTGAACCTACTAGACACCTCCCTATACTTACTACTGAATCCAAGGCAGGGAAACCACCCAATTACTATACTAAACATTAATAATATTAAAAATATAATCAAATGAGTAATAATTCAAATAAATTTAAAAAGGTAAAATATTAATTTAGCTACAAAAAGGTGAAAGAAGATTTTAGGAAGCATGCATGTACTAGGTGGGCATTCTACATGGAGCCCATAGCATGCAACTTGCATGTCTGGTACAAATCATGTAACGTATGTGTCATGTCCGGTAAAAAGCACACAACCTACGTGTCTATTTTAAGTGCTTTTTTAATGCAACCTATAGGTTTTTTTTTACTAGCTTTGGTAACATTTTTTTAGTGGTTTCATTTTATTTCTCTTTTTAATTTTTTGGGAAGTTTTTTTGCAGTGTAGTCTTTGGTTTCAGCCATGCACCCAACCTTATGATCTAGATCTAGATAGATTCCATTTTATGCAATTTCAAACTTTGGTGGCCACCTTTTGTTGTTGGAAGCTCATCGACTCCTTTTTTATGATAATTGAAATATCGTACAAGGGAGAGCTAGCTTTGTCGATAATTGAAATAGAGAACAAGGAAGAAGTAGCTTAAAAGATGAGCTCACAAAATTTTCCTTATATGTCTAATTCCATGCTTTCGCCATCTCAGACCAAAATTTGACTCTCATATTGATCCTTCAATTATGTTGGCTTTCTGGGTGAATTGTTACCCAACAACATTTTTTGATGCTTCAATTATGTTGGCTCCTCATAGTGTGTTTAACAACTGAGAGCTCTTGAGAATCAGTCGCAAAGAGTTGATATAGTGCCCATCTGACTCGAAATAGTTACCAGCCTTATTAGAAGGAAGAATGAATCGTGCTTAGGCTCGGGTGAGAGCGGAGCTCAAGTTGTCGCATGAAAGATATTCGTTCTTTATGAAGTCCAAAAAATATTCCACGAGGTAGTGCGCATGTCCATGAAAATGTCTCTCTAAGTGTTTCTCTCTGAGTGGTTCTTAGTTTTCAGAGAGCTCTGTTTCAAATTCCAATTCCTTGATCAGAACTTCTTTAGAATAAAAAACTGACCTCATGACATGGTTTCAAGTCAAGTAAAAATATGCGTAGATGGTCTCCATCAAATAGCGATAAAAAAATTGTTGTATATAATTCGATCAGGATTACATGAAATTTTCATTATTTTGTGGGTTTCACATTGGGATTACCCTTCACCTGCCCAAATCTTTCCATTTACCTTCCTAGACTTCATCCTCTCACCTGGTTATTGGAAGGAAGAACCTTAAATGTTGCCAAATTAATTGATCTTCCTCATAAAAAAATGCAATTTCTCAACCAGTTAGGGAATAGATCATTTTATAACAACTTACTACATAGCTAAATATTTGGTACTTAATTCTTCATATTTTTATTCTCTCAGTCTAGTCCTGCATACACAACCCTTTTCTTTTACAAACCTAAGGTTTCCAATTTTTTTGTTCCCCCTCCCCTCTATATCTATTAATTACTTTCTTCCTGCCAGCCTTGAGTTTGGGTATATAAAACCAAAAATCGACGTTTCCACTCAACCTTTGATTTATACACTCTTACTCCATCTTTATTTCCATAAATAAAATATTCCTTTCATTAACTAAGTTCCGATCAAACCATGAAGTGTTTATCAAGATAATGAAGTTGTGATCAATCAAATCCAATAACAATCTATGAGGAGATAGATAAAGTCTTGATTAATCAAATCCGATATCAATCAATGAGGATATAGATAGGCTTCTTCTTTCTCTGGCATATATGCTCACCTTCACTCGAGTTATCCTTGCATCTCGATGATTTATTTCCTACTCGGCTATAGGGCCCTGATTCTACCTTCACTAATTAATGTCTTCCATTGCCATCGTTGTGGAAGGAGAAATGCATTCAATTGAATTGGAAAGGATAGTCAAGCTGCTACCTCTCTAGTTGCCAACTACACCTTGAATTTCGTTTTTTTGTTCTTCTAACTCAGTTCTCGCATCCGTGTATCAGCTTAGTTAGGTGGTTTATTCATTCAATTAATTTCCTAGAACATTCATTCAATTAATTGCCTGGCACAGCTCCAGACTTAGCGCGATTTGGGTGACCAGAGGAGAATTTAGGGGGAGGATAGAATGCTAGACAAGCATCCTCTGACTCCACCCATGAATTGCACTACAACCATGTCGCAGCTTGGGTCGGCAGATTTCACCATTTAATCTGAGAAAATTTCGATTCCATATTTCTGTGCTTTTCTACGCCCATGAATCACACTACAAGCATGTTGCAACTTGTGTTAGCAGATTTCACCATTGAATCTCAGAAAATTCCAATTCCAGATTCCTTTGGTTTTCTCATGGGGAGGCTTTGAATTACAATTTGTTACAACTATTCAAATAAGCCCATTATAGTTATTCAAATAAGCCCTTAAAGCTTTCTCATTTCTTGGATGCTTGCAATCTTTGTAATCGCCATCTGAGTGATGGTCGATAAATCTACATGTACAGAGGAGACACTGCATTTTGTAGGAGGAATGACGACAATAGCAGATAGTCATGGATGAGCGCAAGGAAAATACCACTGTAGGAATCACTGGGATGAAGAAAGGGGGACAGGTATCATATTCTAATCGCCATGAGAATTCATCCCAGGGAAAGCTTTAAACACAGAAAGAGACCGCGGAAGCATGATGAACAAGTGGGTTAAATGAGAGGTTCAACTATTATTGCTCTTCTAAACTATATAATTACTTGTGAAACATGGGGTGTGAGCAAGCGAACAAGTGGTTAACTGTTAGGGTGTAGTGTGACAGTAAAGGAAAAAATGTGCCAACAACATAAATAAAGATAATATGAAATGTATGCAACGTATAATAATATGAAATTTAAATTTATGTATCAAGCACATATGTATACATAATTCAATACCTTTTATATATCTAAAATTATTTTTTCAAACAACTTTGAAAAAATATCATATATAAAATTAGTTTCAAATAACTTTGGATAAAAAAGTTGAAAACCCTGCATGATTTTTGTGAAACTTCGGTTAAAAGTTTGTTTAAAATTAGTCTCAAACAAATTTTGATAAAAAAGTTGAAAACCCTGCATGAGTTTTTTTCAACTTTGGTTAAAAGTTTGTTAACATCGAATGTTGCCTAGGGACACATGAATGTTCCAATAAGAGGTAGATATGTACATAAAATAATGGTGAAGAGAAACTACAACGTGAAAGTTTGGATAAATTTGGGTAGAGCGGGGAAATTTTTGGTCAAAATACCGATTAATGGTTGGTCAACTCTCTAGCAATTGTTAGAGTCGAGGCAGGGACTAATAAAGTGGCGTAATATAGATATATTTTCAATAAAGTGGTGTTATATATATATATATATATATATATATATATATATATATATATATATATATATATATTTAAGTATTCATAATATTTTTAATAAAGTAGTGTAATATATATATTAATAATTAATAATTTTCATTCTAATATAAGATTTATGAAAATAATTTAGTTAATTAAATAGAAATACATTTACAAATAAAGATGATTAATTTGTAAAAAATAAAATCTAAAATATTAAAAAAATCTAACACTTTATTTTCACCAATTCTACTTTTACTTAAACTTTTTCATTTAAAATATCTCAATTTTTCCCAAATTCAATTATAGATTCCCTCCTCATCGAACTCATGAAAATTTCTTTCACCTTTTGCATGTCTGTGTTGGCATTATAATGTATGTGTTGTCTTTGATGACAACCTACTTGATGAGTTGTACATTGATGGAATCTTACTTGATGTAGGATGTATTAATAGGGTAGTTCAGAGGTGACAGAGTGATTGAACAGAGAGATAGAATGATTGGAAAAAGGTATGTAGTTCAAAGTAAAAAATGATTATGAAGATTAACATTTGAAGAAATATATGTGGGTTTGGTGAAGCAAATCCACGTACATGCACGGGTATGACAATGAAAAGGCACGTACAATTTGTGCACTATTATTCTCTAAATACCAAGGTATTTACCTGATCAGGTGATCATGTCCTAAGTGAAAAAAATGCTCAAAATTGGAATTTCTCAGAATTGGTTGAAACTAGAACAACTGGATAGGCCTCGTTGATACGATCCTGGCGTCTCGAACGACACTCAAATCCGATACTGTATGTGAAAGTTATGTACGTTTGAAGTTTACAATATCCTTCAAAAACTGAGTTTAACCAAAGTTGACCTGACTTTGGAAATTATTAAAAAAATAATATTCTGGGAATATTCCTCGAAATATTTTGGGAATATTCCCTGCTGACCTATCACAGTTCGACAAGTGTAAGGATCTGGTTGGATGTTGGTTTGACTTTTTGTTTTCAGGGCCAATCAGCAGGTGCCACGTGGTAAGCCCAGAGGCCACCACGTGGCCCCAGGCTAGTCAAGAATTTCGTTTGGAATTTTTTTTTTGGCATTCTATAGGATTCGACCCCGGGTCGGGCGCCTGCCAGCCCACAGGCCCAACAACCCGCTCTACATAGTGGTTCTTAACATACATGGGACGCATGTACGATTTAAATTTTAAACACATTTCAAATGGGCGGAAAAGGGGGCCAACCCCCATATACCATGGAACCATAGCCCGTAACTAGGATCTTGGAACCAACCGTTTCTGTTAACCCGGTAGTTTAACCGCGACATGTGGCCACTATTGCGGTTATAATAAATGCTGACCTTAACAATAAACGGAACCGCCGGCGGATAGAGCGGGATTGTCATGTGACTGCCCATTTCTAGAATTAAAGTTAACTGCTAGTGGTTCCCACCAAATTTGGGCGCGGTTGGACTAAACCGACAGATTTGGCTATTTTGGCGGGGCTAACTGCAGTTATCCCAAATTTGGTGGAGGTTTTTACTTGATTTTGGAAAAAATATTGTTTTGGTCATAACTTCTTGATTACTGAACCTTTTTGGACAAAATTTTAGTCAATTTTGACTATTCTGAGAATTTCAGAGCCATTGGAATAGGTTGAAAAGCCAATAGATTTTATCTTCAGGTACTTTTTCTTTAGGGAAGCTTGGAGAGCCATCAGGGACTAAAGGTGTTGGAGCTGTTTTGGGCTATGTTTAACCATTTGAGGTGAAACAAAAGCCAATTTATACTAATTTGTGCATTCTGAATTCATTTTAATAGCCAGTTTGGTCTGTTTAGGCCTTAATATTTTCATTATATTACCAATTTTAGCATCATAATATATCAAGGACATGCCCATTGGGAGCTTTGGACCCGACAGATGTAGCCCAGGAGGGGTGAACTGCCTCATCATGTTGTTGTGTGTTTATGGTGAAATTATTTTGTTGTGTTATTTAAATTAAAGTTGTTAAATAGTAAATTTAAACAACACTTCCTCACACTTAAATTCATAAATAGTTACCAAGAACACTTTGTTTCACTTGCAAGACCTTACAAACACTTTGCACACTTAATTTAATGGAAATGAATAATTTGAACAGCAGTACAAATACTTTCATTTTTAAATTAGTTGGTATTAGAGCTAAGGCTTAAAGCCTTAGAAGCTAGATTTTTTACTCAACATTTGTTTTGTGCAAAGATATAGTTGATTGTTTGCAAGTTTTGATGCTTACTAGGCTTAAAATCAAGAGAGGTGAAGGAAAATTGGTTAGTGCAAAAACTAATCCACAACCAAGAAGGGTCAGAGAACCACCTCTAAGAGCCATAGAAGCAGCTTCAAGAATGTCTTCAAGAGAGGGAGAATCTCCTGAATATATGGATCCCAAGGAAGAAGAATGGGTATTCTGGAAAGCTTTCTTGGATATGACTGAGATGGTGAGGATACTCTACCAAGAAAGGAATGATAGGCTTGTTGGAGAAGGGTCTAAAAACCAGAAAGAAGGAGAGGGTTCTTCAGGAGGAAATAAGAGTGATGACAATTCAAAGAAAAGACATGGAGGAAATGGTGATCCACCATCCCCATCTTCATCCTCTTCCTCTACATCGTCATCCTCGACTTCGGTGAATCAATCTCACAAGTCTAAAACCACTGGTAAAAGTCCATTTTTAAAGCTTGAGGTCAAATTTGAATTGCCTGCGTTTAACAGTGAAGTCAATGCAGAGAAACTTGACAATTGGATTAGACAATTGGAAGTTTATTTAAGTATACAAAACCTTCATGATGACGACACCAAGATATAGTTAGCCTCGTTGAGAATGGATGGAGAAGCATTGGTATGGTGGGAAGCCAAGACCAAGGATGAAATTAAAAAACATGGTAAGATCACTTTATCATGGGCTAAATTTATTACTGCAATTAAAAAGAAATTTTACCCATTAGCTCATTTACAAAAGGTTATCATGAATTGGAAAAATTTTAGACAACTTAAGGGACAAAATGTGCAAGACTATACCCAAGAGTTTAGGAGAAGAGCACTCTTATTAGGGGTAGACTTACAAAGTCAAGATAATTTTCCAAAACATATAGGTGGTTTTCACATTTACCTTAAACATACTATCCTTATGTTCAATCCTACTAGTCTAGACGAAGTTTGTGTACAAGCTACGCATTTAGAGGCTAGAGAGAAAAACACTTTTGATGAGGGTAGAAACAAGCCTTTCAAAGGGAAGAACAAAGAGAAAACCTTTAAGGGAAAAGGAAAAAAGAATGCATCTATCAAAAAAGAGGGTGAAAAAGAAATATGTAAACATTGTTCACGAGAGGGCCATGAAGATAAAAATTGTTGGAAATTACATCCTGAAAAAAGAACTCAGTTTAACAAAAGCAAAGGAAAGAAGAAAACTATAGCTAATACAACTACACCTCAAGATTTAGGTGATGATTCAGGTGACGAAACCAAAATTGCAGCCATGGGTTTTAAAAGTATGAAGGGAAAGGAAATTGAAACTAAGCCAAGCACTAGTACTTCAAACTGTCGTGTACAAGCTCCAAATGAGGAAGAAAGAATTGAATTGTTCCATGTGAGGGTAGTCTCAAAACATACTAACATTGACACACTGTTTGACAGTGGGTCACAAGAAAATATCATATCAGAAGACTTGGTCAAACAACTTAAAATTGAGACTATTCCACATCCAAAGCCTTATCCACGTGGGTGGATATACAAGGATGCAAACTTACAAGTCTCAAGAAAGTGCATATTGTGATTCGCCATTACTGCACGCTTTATTGATACAGTTGAACTTGATGTAGTACCGCTTGATATATCAGGAATTGTTTTGGGAAGTCCTTACTTATTTGACAGGAAAGTGATCTTCCATCGCCATGAAAATAAGTATCATCTCTTCAAAGATGGAAAGGAGTTCATTGTCAAAGCACATCGCAAGAAGGCAAATATAGCGATGGTAAATGTGGGACAGGTAAAAAGGCTAGTAAAGTCTAGTAAGATTTTTGTACTTCTTATGGTTAAGCCCAAGGTTGATATGAATCATGAGTCATTTGATATTTTTGATTCCAAGATTAAATCGGATTTATATGATGTAGTTGATGCACATCATGAGATGTTTCAAGAACCGACAGGTTTACCTCCTAAAAGGGAGATTCAACATGAAATCCATTTACATCAAGATTGTCTTCTTTCTAACATCTACATGTACCTCTTGTATATCATGGAGAATGCTGAAATCAAGAGGCAAATTAAAGACTTGTTGGACAGAGGATTCATAAGACCAAGCACTTCTCCATGTGGGTCACTGATAGTGTTGATTCCAAAGAAAGATGGAACTTGGCGCATGTGTGTGGACTTTAGGGCTTTGAACAAGATAATGGTAAATAATCGTTACCCACTTTCAAGGATAGATGATTTGTTGGATCAGCTGAAAGATGCTAAATATTTCACTAAGTTAGAATTACGTAGTGGTTATCATCAAGTTATAATTTCAGAAAGTGACATTTGGAAGACATCATTTAAAACCAAACAGGGACTCTTTGAGTGGCTTGTTATGCCATTTGGTTTATGCAATGCACCTGCAACTTTCATGTGGGTAATGGATGATGTCTTACGTCATTTTCTTGATGATTTCATTATTGTCTACTTAGATGAAATCTTAATTTTCAGCAAGACTAGAGAAGAGCATGTCATGCATGTTAAGAAAGTACTTGATATTTTGAAGAAAAATCAGGTATTTCTTAAAATGTCAAAGTGTGAATTTGGAAAGACTTATTTGGTTTATTTGGGACACATAGTAGGAGGAGGTGCTTTGAGAATTGATCCTTCAAAAGTAGAAGCCATTGTGAATTGGCCTACTCTCAAATCCATTACAGAGGTAAGAAGTTTTTTGGGTGCAACTCAGTATTGGAGGAAGTTTATTTCTAACTTCTCTGCCATAGCAACTCCTATGCATGCAGTGACTAGTGTGAAGTGTGCTTTCCAATGGGGAGGAAAGCAACAGAAAGCTTTTGAGTCTTTGAAAGAGAAGATAAGTTCAGCTCCAGTCCTTGCATTACTGGACTTGAGACAGTCATTCGAGATTCAAACAGATGCTAGTGATTACGCCATGGGTGCAGTTCTCTTACAGCATGGTAAGCCTATTGCATTTCATTCTGAGACATTTAATGGTGCTATTGTGAATTATCCTACCTATGGTAAAGATTTGTATGCGTTGGTAAAAAGTGTCAAAAAATGGAAACACTATTTGATGGGCAAAGAAACAATTTTTCATACCAACCATTAGCTTTTACAGTACTTGCAGTCGCAAAGTAAATTGCAGCAGTCACGACATTTCAGATGAATGGGTTTCCTACAACAATTTCACTTGGTAATAAGGTACAAGAAAGGTATTTACAATAAGTTTGTTGATATCCTTATAAGGCCTATTATTAGTGCTAGTACTTTACTTAAGAATGATTCTATTGTACATGAGAGCTACATAGAACAGTGTGCATCAGATGTTGATTTTAAGGATGTGTATGCTAACTTGAGTGAAGGGAATCATGTTGAGGAGAATGATTATCATTTGCATAATAATTTGTTGTTTCATATGGGCAAGTTATGTATACCACAGGGGGAGAGACTAAGCATCATGAGAGAAGCTCATTCTTCTCTTATAGCTGGACATTTAGGGGTAAGAAAAACAGTGGCACATTTACAGAGGTATTGTTATTGGCCTCACATGGTAGATAGTGTTTCACGTTTCATTAGAGGTTGTTCATTATGTGCTACAAGCAAGCCTAGCAATAGGAAGCTTGGTTTATATACACCATTTCTGGTACCTTCTAGACCATGGGAAAGTGTTTCTATGGATTTTTTTGGAGGTCTACCATTATCTAGAAAGCAACATGATTATCTTTATGTAGTAGTTGATCGTTTCATCAAGATGTGTATTACTATGCCATGTAATAAATCTACAACTGCTGAAAAAAATATTGATTTATATTTTGAACATGTATGGGTTCATTATGGCTTGCCTACTTCTATTTTTAGTGACAGGGATTCCAGTTTTGTTGGGAATTTTTGGTCCAATTTATGGAAGATGATGGACACCAAGTTGCAGAAGAGTACTACTTTCCATCCACAAATAGATGGCCAAACAGAGGTAGTGAACAGAACCATTGTACATTTTTTGAGAGGTTATTGTAGCAAGCATCCCAAGCTTTGGGATGAGCACTTTCATTACATTCAACATGCTTACAATCGGGCCAAGCACTCTTCTACAAATACTTCACCTTTTGAAGCTTGTTTTGGGTATTTTCCTAAGTCACCTTTAGATTTAATTCTTGAGAAGGATGTGGCCATTGATGGGCATAGTGACATTGACAAAGCTCACATGTTCATTGAAAGAATTCAGCTCATACCTCAGCAGGTTCAAGAACAACTTGAAAAAATTCAAGGCAAGTACAAGGAGAGGCATGATAAGCACAGAGTTGATCATAAGTTTAAAGAGGGGGATGAGGTATGGCTGAATATTAGTAAGGAAAGAATGCAAGGAGAAGGTAAAAAGCTGAAGCCTATTCGTTATGGTCCATTCAAGATCCTTAAACAAGTTGGAAATAATTCTTTTCAATTAGATTTGCCTTCATATATGCAAATGTATTCCGTTGTGAATGTAAAAAATTTACGTTTGTGTGAACCTCCTTTAATTGTTGATTATGAAAGTGACGTTCAGCTAACATCCATAGAGGATTTATTGCCAAATTTTTTGGATGAGTTGAAAGAGGATGCTATCCTTGACAGAAGGACATGCACTTCGAGGAGGGGAAATGTTGATTATGTTTGGGTTGGTCTTAAAGGCATCAAACCGAATAAGGCAAAGTGGATTGAGGTGGAAAAGGTGAGGGATTTTTACCCTCATCTTCTTCACAAGTAATCGAAAGCTTTTGGGGTCCAAAAGCTTCCCAATGGGGAGGTGTGATCAATTGATCATGTCCTAAGTGAAAAAAAGGCTCAAAATTGGAATTGCTCAAAATTGGTTGAAACTAGAACGACCAGATAGGCCTCATCGATACGATCCTCGCACCATGAACAACACTCAAATCCAACACTGTATGTGAAAGTTCTGTAGGTTTGAATTTTACAATATCCTTCAAAAACTGAGTTTGACCAGAGTGGACCTGACTTTGGAAATTATTAAAAAAGAATATTCTAGGAATATTCCTCAAAATATTTTGGGAATATTCCTTGGAATATTCCTCAAAATATTCCCTACTGGCCTATCACAGTTCAACAAGTGTCAGGATATGGTTGGATGTTGGTTTGACTTTTTGTTTTCAGGGCCAATCAGCGGGTGCCACGTGGCAAGCTCAGAGGCTATCACGTGGCCCGCCGGTAAAGAATTTCGTTTGGTAAATTTTCTTGGCATTCTATAGGATTCGACCCCGGGTCAGGCACCTCCCAGCCCACAGGCCCGACCACCCACTTTACATTGTGGTTCTTAACATACATGGGCGCATGTATGATTCAAATTTTAAACACATTTCAAATGGGCAACAAAGGGGGCCAGCCCCTAGGGGCCATCCCCCATATACCATGGAGCCATATCCCGTAACCAGGAGCTCGAAACCAACCGTTTGCATTAACCCGATGGTTTAACCGCAACATGTGGCCACTGTTGCGGTTATAATAAATGTCGACCTTAACAATAAATAGAACTGTCGGCGAATAGAGCGGGATTGTCATGTGACCGGCCATTTCTAGCATTAAAGTTAACTGCTAATAATTCCCACCAAATTTGGGCACTGTCCAAATAAACCTGTGGATTTCACTATTTTGGCGAGGTTAACTGCATTTATCCCAAATTTGGTGGAGGTTTTTACTTGATTTTGGAAAAAATATTGTTTTGGTCATAACTTCTTGATTACCGAACCTTTTTGGACGAAATTTTAGTCAATTTTGACTATTCTAATCATTCCAGAGCCATTGGAATAGGTTGTAGAGCCAACAGAGTTAATCTTTAGGTAATTTTTCTTCAGGGAATCTTGGAGAGCCATAAGGGCCTAGAGGGTGTTGGAGCTGTTTTGGGCTATGTTTAACCATTTGAGGTGAAACAAAAGCCAATTTATATTGATTTCTGCATTTTGAATTCATTTTTACAGATGGTTTGGTCTGATTAGGCCTTATTTTCAATGTATTACCAATTTGAGCATCGTAATATATCAAGGACATGCACATTGGGAGCCTTGGACCCGAAATATGTAGCCCAGGAGGGGTGAACTGCCTCATCATGTTGCTGTGTGTTTATGGTGAAATTATTCTATTGTGTTATTTAGAGTAAAGTTGTTAAACAATAAATTAAACAACACTTCCTCACACTTAAATTCATAAACAGTTACCAAGAACACTTTGTTTCACTTGCAAGACCTTACAAACACTTTGCACACTTAATTTAAGGGAAATGAATACTTTGAACAACAGTACAAATACTTTCATTTTCATATCATTACCATGGTATTAGCCCACAATATTGAGCAGAGTAACAGTATTATATCCTGTCAAAGATTACCATTGACACTAAGTGTGGTTTTGACCTATGGTATTGGCTAAGGCCTAAGCTATATAAGGAGATGAATATCCAAGTGTTTTGGTGTGCATATGTGAGGTTGAATGATGAATACTTCACTCTGAAGTATTTTTTGCATGGTATGGGTTATTGATGAGTGGGTGATCTGAAATAAGTATGCAACTAGTAATATAATGATGGATCAGGATCATTAAACCTAAAATGACTATGTATTGTATGATCTTATCATGGGTAAATTAGATTTGTGATTTGACTTGTGTTTATTACTATGTATATCATAATCTGGGTATGTCTGAAGTTCTGATGTGCAACACAACTATGAGTTGATAATTGCAGATATGAACACGGGTTTGTCTCTCGTAAGATGCGTACATATGAGGATACTTTTTTGAGTAGTAGCATATTGATTCTAAAATATGTGCATATCTGTATGCGGTTTTCAATCTTGAAAAGCACATATACATGCATAAATTCTTCATGAAAAACATGTTTGAAAGTTAGGGTGTCTACTGAAGAATATGATTGATCAGTCTAATCAGTATTGTTTTATTTCTGCTGTCTGTCAATGAAGTCTTCATGTTTATCAAGGCTTAATAGGGATGTTTGAAGTTGATTGAGTATTGATTTACTAAATAATGATGATACTACTAGTTGTATGGGATTGGAGATCGATGATGGTTTTGCATTTAGTTCAGAATGATTTAGTGGTTCTGTGTGTGACTACGAGTTAGTTTCAAGTGATATTTATTCAGTTTCAGGGTTCAATGTTTTTAGATTAGTACATAGGTATGTTTCAAGGAAATCACATATACACGTGGATTTCCTAAAGTAAATTAGTGTATATATTCTAAAATTTTATTGATCAGGTTTTGTCAGTTGGTTCAAGAAGTTGAATGTTGAAGAAGAAGTGGTTGTTTTTCGTGATTGATTGAGTGATTTTTTGGTTTAGTGATTGGTTGAATGGTTTGGTACAATGATCAGTTTTAGTTTTGATATATTATTAGGCTTAAATGATGGTAGTGGGTCCAGTCTAACATTTTTATGAAACGTGGCCTACAGGTTGTAATGTGTTGAAGTAGGTGGATCCAGTGTGAAAATTTATGAAACATGGTCCATGATGGTGTTGAGGGTTGGAGCCTTCAGTGAAGAACTTGAAGCATCCTGCCATTATTAACTATTGATCAGATCAGGGGGTTGGATCTCCCTTCTAGTGGATGCTAGTAAACGAGATCAGGGGATTGAAGCTCCCTTCCAGTAGGAGTTGGAGAATGAGTGAAGGTTGTAGCATTTTATAGGTGGGTTCATGCGTGTTGGTATGAGTCTGCGCTAGTACAAGATTGTAAGAAGTTTTTCACTATAATAAAATTGAAGACAGAGACGACAACAACAATGATTTTTTCCCACATTAAGTTTCCACCTTAAATCCCAGTGTTCATGTGTATTTCTTATGTGTGATGCTATATTATCTTCTTACTGCACTTATTTACTGTTTATCAAGTTTCTGATGAATCATTGGTTTAAGAAAAACATATGAAGATTTAACTGAAATAGAAGTTTACTGAATATATACTAGTTGTCTGCATAAAATTTGCATACCTATTCAAGTTTACTTCCAGAAAAAGTGTATAGAAATCAGAATAAAATAAAAATTTATGTATGTTTTAAATACTAATTCACCCTCCCCCCCCCACCCCCTTTTTAGTATTTTTCCCAATAATATGTATCCGAGAAGATTCTTCAGAATAAGCTTGATCGCTTGAAGGAAGATCCACCAAGATGAGCAATCAAGAAGGGGAAACATCTATCAGGCCACCACTATTCAATGGAAGTAATCTACTTTTCTGGAAGACAAGAACAAGATCCTATCCACAGTCTCTTGGAGTATATGTATGGGTAATAGTTGAAGGAGGTTATTAGTATCCATCCTTTGTTACTACAAATGATGTAGAAAATAAGAAATACAAAACCAATGAAAATCTTGTCAACGTCTTGTTGGGAAGCTTGACATAATCAAAATTTGTCAAATTCATGCAACTAAATTCAACAAAGTTTATAGGGACAAGATCATCTAGATTTAAGAAGGAAATGGCAAGGTAAAATGTGTTAAACTTCAAACTCTTAGAATTCAATATGAAACTCTCAAAATGCATAATAATGAAATTATTGCAAGTTTCTTCCTAAGAGTAGATGAGATTGTGAACCGTATGAGAAATATTGGTGAAGAAATAAAAGACTCAACCATAGTAGAGAAAATTTTGAGATCTATAACTCCAAAATTCAATTGCAAAGTATCTTCCATTGAAGAAATGCAAGATCTGTAGAACCTTACTATTGTACAGCTCCACAGGATTTTAAAATCCTTTGAAATGAGACTACACTCATGAAAGAGGGTTTCAATGTAAATATAATGGGACCCATGGGTCTAGAACAATACTTCTAAGGGTAAGAATTCATTAGAAGTAAAGGTCAAGCTGATTTCTGATTTTCTACCAGTGAATTTCCAATTCTTGTAACTGTTGTAACAACCCCAAAATTTTGGCTCCCTCAAAATTTTAGAGACCCCCATACTTAACTGCATATTATCCTTACCTATGGTATCCTAGGGTTTCATTCTTACTTTACCTATCTAGGGTTTTTCCTAGGACTTGGTTAACCAAACCCTAAAAACCTAACCCTAGAGGTCTTAAGCCTAAATTCTCTCAGTAACTCGCAAATCACAACTTCAATTTGTAGGATAAGTCCTACTAGCCTTTAAAGATGTGATTTTCAACCTCCTTTACACTTCTTCACACTCCTAATGGCTAGTCGCACTAGAAAATTGAAAAGACGACCACACTAGGAATTAGAACCACAACTTGCAACCTCCTCTAGGAAAATTCACATTTCAGATCTATAGTGACTCCTCATTGTGAGTTGACAAGGCAATAAAACTAACTTGGTGGGACACCTACTCAGAAATTGCAAATAAGAAAATTCCACTAGATGAAGAATATTTTCAGGTATATATCAATGTCAAGATATCTTGGTTACATAAAATGGAAACACACCCACCTATATTCCCATATGCCAAAATGAAAGAATGGATCTTGCAACACACAGATGAATATCATTGGGAAATTCAGAGACATAATGGATAGCCTATAGAATCCTTCTCCATTGTTGATATTGTAAATTATTATAAGCTTCTTGAGCATGAATAAGCCTTCAATACTAAATGGTTATCATTTTTCAATGAACCTACCAATGGAATATTGAAATCATAGTCGCAAGAGCCAACTAAGTTTACGCTCAAGGAAGATGGAGTTTATAAAATAAAATGTCTCATTAAGGTGTACCAACTAATGGTTTCCATGATAAACAGATTGCATGGGAAGATGAACATTGACACCTTTCTAGGAAAATGGATCCTTCTAATGCATACAGTTTCCATGAAGGGAATGATATTCAATTGGACGAGCATTATTACATCTGCTCTCAAGTCAAATATCCAAGCAACAAAGAACCCAATGAAAGGTCAACAATTGGAGTTTGGTGTTGTTGTAGCTACTACAACACCACCCAAAATTTTGGGTATATCTAAAATTTCGGGTCCCCCCTACTCACTTAGCTATTAGAGTTTGGACTGGGCCTGTAGTCTGTAAACCTTCTCACCATCATGACCATATGTTTTTGTTGCAGTCACACCATGTGTGGCGGGGGGGGGGGGGGTATCATCATTGCACGTACTTGAATGGAATTTTTTCAGTGTAAAGTGCTTGACGTACTTTCCCTAGAAGTCCTTCACCATGGATTTTTAGGCGTTCTATTGGGGCTCTTTATCAAGTTGGTGATCGCTTGTTAATTATTTTTTAAATTGAGAGACATCATCCTCTAATGATAACCATATCAAATCAATAAACTCATTAAAACTGCCAAGCCTTCAGATGGTTTCTCTTTTTAAGCATTGTATGACCAATGTGATATGCTTCAAAATACCTTGTTGTAGTTTTTCATATCAATCCTTATATGTACCTCAAGAAGGAGGATGGACTTTTCGAACTGTTTATGAACTCGTTCAATCAAATCTTGGCTCACGCTATTGTTGTGTCCTTTGTAGGCCTTGTTTGGCTACGTATCAAAGGAGCATAAATCATGATAAAGTCATTTGTTACGAGGGCAATGGCTACCTAAAACGAGCTATCAGAGATTTCTCCCAAATGACGATATAGGGCATCAAAGCCATGACCCATGAGAATGGAAAATCCAACAAAGGTGAGTTAGATAACGTGAGTCCCCAGTTCTCATGCTGCATCACATGGAACACATGTTTCCCAATGCATGCCACCGAGGCAAGTTCCTTATGCATGAGTGATATTTTTGTTGCTATGCGAAAACAAAAGGATTTTGATCAAGGAGGTCGATAATACACAGCTCCTTTGAGGATCATTTAACTCTACACCATCAGTATGCCCGACATACAAGGCTCTGATGGCCCGTTTGAGCTGCTCAAGTCTGGCACGCAATGATAACATCCGGTATGGTTGGTTTTTCAATGTGGGTAGAAGGTTGAATCCCTTCGAGTTTGGGCTGTATTAATGCATCCAATAAAGCCTCCGAAATAATTAGCATCCTCTACAATACGCTACTTCTAGCACAGTCGTCATGTCTAGTAAACCCAAAAACGCTTTAAACTGTGACTCCAATGCATCGGAGGAATTATGGATTGAACTCAGGCCAGAGTTGGTTTACATCACACAGTCACCCATTCTGGAAGGGATCCATGACACGGCACAAGCATAAAACTATATCTCATAAAACACACACCGTATTGGTAGCTCAAGGAAACACAGCCGTGAAAACATTAGCACATAATAGGGTTTGTTGCGACTGCTTTGAGGTTGTGACTGCATTGAGGTTTAATCCTCATTTTGCAATCAATGTCCGCTGGAGGCCCGTAAAGGTGTGCAGCCACAATGATCAACAGGTCACAGTTCGAGTCCTCGTTTCATCATCCAAAACGTGACCGCATCAAGGACGCAACGGGTCACTAGGTCGTGAAATTAGTAGGGCGAACAAGAATGTGACTGGGTTGTAGTTGTGACCTTACGACCTTCGTGAAGTCGCATCTCACATCAAGACCACAATTGCGTTGTCCCTCCAGGTCACTGAGTCGCAAAACTAATGGGGCAAATGAAAATGTGACTTGTTTAAATTTGCGACCCTGCGACCCTTGTGAGGTCGCATCTCACGTTGAAATACTAAGTCGCACTATTGCTGAGGTCGCAAGACCTCACCGCAAGAAGGCAGCTTGGGTTGCGACCTCACAATTCGATAATCCTGTGACCTGTGCTTTACGTGCACAATTTGAGAAAGCCTATTGACAGTGTCTCGAGAGAGGGCATGACGAGTGGCATCACCATGGTTTCAAAACAATTATACATGTCAATATGCAGGCTCGTGGGCAATTGCAAAAACTAGAAACTCTTGCTCAAGATACCACTTCTCATTTGACAAAATTGCATCACTCTCTGTGGGTAGGATCAACGCTTGATTAATATTTGCGTGTATATGTGGGATTTAAGTCATGAAAGCTAGATCTTGGCATTCTCGCACGCACTCCAAATTGCGACCTGTCAAACACCATTCCAAAGGGTTTCCTCATTATTGATATCCCGATGGGAGGAGTATCTTCAGTGCATATCATGGTTTCCGTATGAAGAACATAAGGAGGGAACATTCCTAGTTAGCACTCCCTTTCCAATGGTTATAGACCAGTAGGAGGTGTGATGTAATACCAGCAAGGCAAACCTCTGCCCCAACCATGCAAGATCGATGGCTTTGACGATAGAGGCACCTAGGCAAAAATAAATACATCTCCATCGATCCTATTGATGGGTTCCACTGCAAACATTCAGATCCTGGGAGAACTCAGCAGAGACCATGCTATGGCACATAGCTTAGGCTTTAAATTTCCAGATTCCATTAATTGTGGTTTTCAACTCCCCATAAAATTGTTGTTATATATGGATGATCACGGCCTTTATGCGTGGGATGTACCTAATTTATTCAAGATCTCCAGGGTTTGTGCATACTTTTCGTACAATGCCGGTATATGGGATATTTCTAATCCTCTACCAAATCAAAAGTTGGAAACCAGAAACTCATTAAATTCTATGGGGAATGGCACTAGCAGAGGGTCTCTTTGTGATAGGTTCTGCAGATAGTACGATAAGGCTACGGGATGTTTCTTTAGGGTTGGGCACAAAAGAAATTCATCACAGAGCCCCTGCATTAGATTCAAAATAGACTAATATTTATTGTAAGGACACATTTGGTGTCAAATATTCTGAGATAAATGAGGATCCTATCAAAAAACGGTTAGAGGAAGAGAAATATATTGATCTAGCTCGGGGTTTTCGTTCATTAGCTGAGCCTCCATATGAGCAGATGGAGACTGCCTAGCAGCTAGTGATTGCAGTGGGAATCTAAATGTCTACAATCTGAGAACACTTGACCACCCAAGGGTCTAAGTTTATTATTTTCTAAATCATTCCTTCAATTAAATAAATGTGCTTTAGCATCAATATTTTGATGACATGTGACCCATGTTACGTTGTTTGCAGGTAGAGGTGATCGATGCGCAGAACTGAATCTAGGGTCTTCTCTGGCAGGCAAGGTGGATCTTTTCAAAGCTCAGAAGAACCGTAAAGGTACTTAGTCACTTTCACGAGAGAGAGATGAAGGAAAAGCAGGTCGCGACTTGCTCAAGGTTTCCAAGTCGCAGGTCACGACTGGCTCAAGGTCACTTGGTCGCAAATTTCTCAAGGTCGCCAGGTCGCAGGTTGCAGATTTCTCGAGGTCGCCAAGTCGCAGATTGACTAAGGTCGCAGGTCGTAGATTTCCCGAGGTCGCAGGTCGCAGATTTCCCAGGGCCCAGGGTCGCAAATGACCCAAGTCGCAAACTAGCCCAACAGTCGGGAAGACCAAGAGTCAAGGGGGAAACTCAAGGGTCATCTCAGCTTCTATGTACAACTTCGAGAAAGGATTCAGGGGAATTTCAGCTCGAAAATGAAAGCCAGTATGGTAGAGGAATTTTTGCAAGAGAGCTAAAGGCACTCAGCTCTTGGTATCAAGTAGAAAGAAGGGTAGCGAGGCTAGGGTTTTTCATCATGATTTGAAATGAACAACCCATGTTCCACTATTGGGTTTTAATGAGTTGTAAGCATGTATTCGACGTTGTAGCAACATTAATAATATATTCTCCTTCTCGGCACTAGTTCACGTGCTTGTTTGTGGTGATAGTACTAGCTGTCTAGTACTTCATTATGTTGTACATTTTCTTGCATGCATGTCATTAGTTATGAACTATTTCTCAATGGTTGTATGTATTTCAGATTTCGGATTAGTGTTTCTTTGTCCTTGCCACAATGGTAGTCTATTGCGAACTACTTTGCAGTTAACTTCTGACGTGTTTTCTTTCAGATATGTTTGGCTGGTTTTTGGTTCACTTATCCCAGTTATGACATATCTCCCTTTTATTTTTGCTGCTTAGACTTGCTTGCATCTTTGTTTATGGTTCGTTAATATTGGGCTGATTTTTCTTCACTAATTGGTCATTTCATCCTCGCCTTTGCTCCATCATCTTCTCATCCGACAACCAAGAGTGGAAACAATCATTGCGGCAACTGGGCCCACATACCGGATGGGGCTCCTATCCCAAATGGTGTGAGGTCTAATTGGGACCTTTCACCAGTGAGACCCCCCTTGTTTTCGGAAGTACATTTTTTCCGGTCAACAGGTGATAAATGTGATTTTGAAGTATTGGGTTTTAAATGGACCCCGGAAGAGCAATATCCTATGCATACCCACTATAATTGGAGCACATGTTATAAGGGCATGTACGAAAGGATTGCAGAGTATTTCATTGATCCTTTGTATATTAAATTCTTTAGAGAATACCCTCAATGAATGTCGGAAAGAGCCAAGAATTCCCTCCATGATATTGTAGATTGGTTCCCAATTAGAGAAGAAAATTACATCAAATTATTCGATGCCTTAAAACCTCCTCATTCTCTCCCTACATTGGTGACTGGCACAATTTTACAGAAGGTTTCTTAACAATTGACCACCATATTTGTTAGATGATCCAAATAACATAAAATTTAATTTAATTATTTACAATATAGTATTCAATTATTTAGAATATTTAATTAGATTTTGGAGATATTTTATAATAGCTAAATGTTGTAAAATATATGGCATCTAGAAAGGTTTCGTTTCTTAGGATCTAATTTAGGAAAATAGTCAGGAGTGTTGTTATGAGAGAATTAAATGTAAATGGAAAATTTTTAATAAACTAAGTGATCCATAACAAAATTAAGTTAGTACATTAGCTTATTTAAAACTAATTTCTTTGCTTGCAATAGCGTTGAGTGATTGTGTGTAAACTCTTGTAGATTTCATGTAATTTTCGTTCCCTTATCAATAAAATTTGTCTGTCTACGGAAACTTCTGCTGTTATTATGGTATCAGAGCATAATGATACAAATGGTGTGAAGAGGAGATTCTAGATCTACAAGATTTTGGAAAACTCCTTCAAAATAATATTTCCATGATTTGTATGCCAATTGTTTATCTTTTATTAAAGGAAAAGAAAATTGAATTCAAATTTTTTTTTTTAATTTGGAAATTTAAAATTTTCATTATTAATATTTTTTATTTAAATATCCCCTGAGTAAAAAACACCAAGTCTAAGAACTCTATTGAGAAATTTGGTCTTGCTACTTTCTAGTCCACATTTCAAATTTCCAATCTTACATCTCCTCTTCAAAGTATTTCCATGCAAATTATGATTTTCTCACACGCTTTACTGTATTTTTCCCTCAAGTAGGAGTCGGATTATCAATGGAACATGGAATCCTCCACTGAAAGGAGCCAAAGAAGTTTCCCCAAGTTTGTTCTTCTAATCGACAGCAGGCCCTAGTAGTAAGAAATTTGACCTAGTGAGCTAGTAGCATTACTACCTCCTCTATTCTTTGAGAACAATGCAGTCCTGGAAGTTCAACTTCTTCTATTGAAACCATTTTTACAACACATTATCGAAGCCAAAAAATGTCTAAAAACATCATGTGTATCCACCAAGCAATAACTAATTGTTAACTTTGAAGAACAACAACCATTTGAGGCTTGAACAACTTTCATTTCATTGACGGAATGCATTATAGTTGGATATGATGCCATATTAAGAAATGGGTTCAGCGAAGGAGAATAAAATCACATGCATATAATTATTAATGTGAGGTTGGAAGACTATAAAGTGCTGACCTACAAAAACAACCATTTTATACTCAGACTCTCCAAAAGGAAGATACTGTAATCATACACACCACTTCAAGTGATTACCAGGAGGTGGTGTGTTTGTGGCTTAGCGTTTGTGGATTCATCCAACACCGTGTCACTACTCGCGACCACAGCTTCTCTTTGCACCTCTATTGCAACAACAGGATCAATCTCAAAGCCACTTCAAACCGCTCTATATATCCTCCTTGTATCCACATATCAAATTAACTCTGTTTTGCAGAGAATTTTCCTTTATTCAACCGATCTAGTAATCCATTTTTTTTTTTATATTGATTGAGAGGGTTGTATAAATTGTGAGAAAACATGGCGAGTCTGGCGGACAAAGCCAAATAGTCGGTGATCCTCTTGAGATAAAAATTTTCCATCTATGTACACTTTAATAAATCCTCCAATGCAATGAGCCAGATGATAATCATCTCTGAACTATTCGATCCTTATCTGCCTTTGGTAGATGTGGGGAAGGAGTAATGAGTGCTTTTATTTTTGTTTTAATTTGTAATTTTTAGAGTAATAAGGTGTGTATTTGGAGTAATAAGGTGTAGTTTTATTTTTTATTTTCGGGTTGATAAAATTGTAACTCGAAGTAATTTTTTTACTCCAAGGGGGTATTTGAGAAGTTAACTAGCTACATTCATAGAAGTCAAATTGCAAGAGCATTGTAAAGTCAAATTTCGAAAGTTTCATTGTAAAATTTCATAGAAGTTAACTAGAGCCAAGTGCAAATCTCAATCACTTTTCTCCTCTAATGACTATATGAGGGTCAAGGCCAAGCCTCAACAGATCGTTTTTTGTGTGTGGTGTTGCACATGGTGTGTTTTCCATCTTCTTTTCAGTACATGATCCATCTTGGTGCAGACATTTACTCTTACAATGTCCAAGATGGTAAATTTATTTTTTGATTTTGAAGGGGGAGATGTACTTGAATATATTTCCAGACTTAATAACATTAAGCAAGAAATAGTAAATGCTAGATTTCAAGCAGTGGATGATAGTTTCATGACTACTATTTTGATTGTTGGCTTTCCTTATACATATACACAATGTTTGGAAACTTTACAAGTAATTGGAAAGCTAAAGAAGTCAAAATTTGATGAATCAAGTGAAATGATAGCTCAACATGAAATTTTTTTTGGGAAGAAGAAACAGATTGGTGAATATTTCTTCTTCACAAAAACTAGCACTAGAAAATATTCAACTAATAGTTTTAGAGGTAGAGGAAGATGGAACATAAATCAAAATGTAGGAGCGCATAGAAGAAAATGTCATGGTAGAAGTCAAGGCAGAGGGAAAAAAATCAGTAGAGACAAGAGTTCTAGCAGAGGAAAGATTAAAGGCAAAGGAAATAGTCAAGCCAAAGACAACAATCAAGGAAGAGTACAAAGTCAAGGCAGAGTAAAATCAAAGCAGGGGACAAAGAAGAGGTATAGGAAAAAATCAAGTTAGAGGTAGAGATTTCAGTCAAATTTTTTGTAGAAGGTGTAACACAGTTGGTTATTATGTTGAAGATTGTCTAACTTCTTTTGAAAAAATTCCAAAGTTTAACCATCACATGGCACAATTTCCTAATGATCAAGACGATGATGTCTCAGAATATGTATTTACTACACATCAATGTTTGGAATAAACAACTTTATAGGTTTCCACATATGTTAAAAGTGATTATGAAGATGCTTGGATCTTAGATACAAGGGAAACACAACATATGGCTTTTCGATGTGACTTCTTTTGTAATTTTCAACAATTCCATCTCAATTCAATATTTCTTGCAGATGATACAAGACACACTCCTTGTGGAAAAAGTGTAGTAAAATTTTCTCTTCCTGCCATTGGAGAAACATTAATTTAAAATGTTTGGTATGTACCAAATTTCAAGAATAATTTGTTGTCTTTAGTCACGATTGGAAAAACAAGACATCAGGTTGTTATTGAGGATGGATTAGTAAAAATCATTTCCATCAAACAAAATATGAAGATAGTCATGACAGGATATGAATATGGAAAACTTCTAAGGATGAAAGGAACAATCATTCCATGAAATTCTAAATTTTCAAGAGCAGCAAGTACAAATATTTCACCAATAAGGTTGTGGCATGTTATATATGGGAATTTAAACTTTGAAATTATCTCTCAACTTCAAAAGTAGGGGATGGTTAAAGGAATTCCAACTTTTAGGAATAAAATACAAAATGTGAAGCTTGAATTTACGGGAAACAAAATCGAGAGACTTTTCAAACAAGTTCATGGTGTGCAAATAGGCGTTTTCAATTGGTTCACGATGATATTTTTGGACCTCTACAAACTTCTCTAGGAGGTTGTAGATACTTTTTACTCTTCATTGATGATTTTAGTAGAATTACTTGGGTTTATTTTTTGAAGAAAAAGTCAGAAACATTTGAAAAGTTTAAAAAAAAATCTAACTTATTGAGAATGAAGTTAAAGAGAATATTGGCACACTCAGGGCAAATAATGAAGGAGAATTCACTTCCAATGAATTCCAAACTTATTGCAGGGAAAATGGTATCAAAATAAAACTTACAAATCTCTACACTCCACAAAAAAATGGAGTAGTAGAGAGAATGAACTACACCTTATTAGGGATGGAAAGATCCATACTAAATTTCAAAAATTTAAGTCCTTTGTATTGGGTAGAAGCAATACATAAAACAATCTACTTAAGGAACAAATCTCCTACTGGTTATTTGGATGGAATTACACCATATGAAGCATGGTTTGGTTTCAAACCTTGACTCAAACATCTTAGAGTTCTTGGTTCAGTGTGTTATGCCTTATTTCTAAAAGGAAAAAGAACTAAGCTAGATTCATGAAATTTTAAGTGTACAATGATTGGGTATTCCGATGAAAAGAAGGGATCATTGACTTCTTTCAAATGGAATATTTATTGTCAGTGTGGATGTGATGTTTGATGAAACATAAACCAAGAGTGCTAGAGAGGTCAAAAATCTTCTACAAAAGTTGGAAACTAAGGGAGATAAAAAGAACAGAATAATGAAAAAAAACCAAGTACTCAAATTTGGTATGATATTGAATTACCTTCATCCGAAAATGGTTCATCCAGCTTGCCTACTTCATCTACACCATATGGATCTTATGTTAGTTCATCTGAATCTCCTAGAAACAGTTCACCTGACAGTGACTCTCCACCCCATGAACCTTTAGTTAATCGAAGAACATTTGTTTATATCAATCCACTTTACAATGATGGTGATTATTTAGATCTACAAACAAGTGAACATCAACTGCCTAAATGGGTCATTAAAATTTTGAAAGATGTCAGGCCAGATGAGAAAAACAAAATAGGAACTCAGGGTTCACACAAAAATGAGGAAATTTTTTCCTTGATAACAAATGATTTTATTGATCCCTCCACATGAAAAGAGGAAATAAAACATAAAGAATGGAAAAAGGAAATGGTCGAAGAATATTAGGTAGTGATGGAAGACAACACTTGGAAACTTGTTGATTGTTCTAAAAATGTGAAACCCATCGGATGCAAATGGGTTTACAGAATTAAGCATAAGCTAGATGGAGACATTGAAAAGTACAAACCAACGCTTGTTGCTAATGATTCTACCATTAATATTTTCTAAGACTTTAGTTAGGTAATAAGGGACCATGACCTTTTTTGCCTTTGAACATTAGTTCATATAATATCCAGAGTTTTAAGGAAGTAGAAACAGAACCTGAATCCCTTTCATTTCGTTGAGTTGATTTTCCATAGATGTGACTAAAGGGGGATTTCATCGACACATTTCAAGTCAATTGGATTTGGGTGGGCCTATGCTCACTCTACTGATGATGAAGAATAAAAAAAATAAAAAATTATAACCCTTCGAGGGCAGTAGGATCGAATGTGAAACAAGAAAATGAGGGAGAATAGTCATATAATGATACCCAAGAGATCAAGAGTCTTGAAGCTAGAGAAACCATTATTAAGAGAAATAAGGAGAAAGGAACCAATAATGAAAAAAAAAAAAACAAAAGGAAAATCAAGGAAAGGAGAAGGAAAGGAAATAGGAAGAAGAGGCTCGACAGTAACATGAGGAAGAATTGAAAAAGAAGCAACGGTAGGAGGAAAACCTAAGGAAGTAGGAATAGGATAAGAAGAAAAAAAGAAGAAGAAAGAGGAGGAAATGAAAAATAAGATATAAGAGAAAGAACCCAGGAGGAAAACATAAGAAGAACATAGGAGGAAATATGAAGAAGAAAGGAAACAAAAAGAGGAAGATGAAGACAAACAACAACAAGAAGCCATGGACAAATAGATTGAGCAAGATCTACTCTGAGAATAAGAGGACAAAGAAACAACTAATAATCAGTCGAAGGCTTCATAGATGAAGTTGGAATTTTCCACCTTGAACATTTTTCCATCCACTCCCATTACCGATGGAAATTTCCCACTACAGGAATTGGGCATTCTAGAGGAGGAAGAGGAAGAATTATTGGACATATATAGGCTCACTTTCAATCAGGTCTAGTGTAAAATCATCCAAGAAAGGTGTAAGTGATATGCTAAGAACAAAATGAAGCCTATATTAGTTGTTATAGAAAGGGAGATTGTCACGAATACTACTATGAACCCTGAGATGATAACTTCTATTGTGACTGCTTTTGTAATAGCTACAAACTTGAATATAAATCAGTTTAACAAATAAAATGCACACTTGATGACAAATCTAGGCCACCTCCGAGAAAATGTTGTACAATTATAGGGTGAGAAAATAGCTTTGCTTGCCTCTCACTCCTAAATAAAATATTTACAGGCATCTATTCTTGATGAAGTAAAAATACTAGAGGAGGAGATGGAATTGTTTTATGATGAGATGATGACTTTATATCAAGTCATGGTTCCATTCCCAAGCATGAAAAAAGATTAAAAATAAAGGGGAATTATGATCAAAGAAACTACTGCAACAATTTAACACATACATGAATGGTCTAATCAATATCGTAATGCCCTTGAGGAACTTCCAAGGAAAGACTAGATAAAAATGGAAACTGATAAGTTTTTTTTTGTGTAAATATGTAATCACATGAAAATTTGGCCAAGGATCTAGACAGGCTAATGACATTCTAAATGAACTTGCATGGACCATTGGAAACTCTTGCTAAGTTGCACAAGGTCCATTCCAATGGTGCACTGGGTGAAATGAGAATGAAAGAGGAAGTAAAACATGAGAATTAGTTTTTCTTAAATCCCATCAAACAAGTTATTGCAAGGGATGACTTTGAAGTTACAGAGGATATGATTACTCAGTATGTAGTTGAGCCTGTAAGATTATACACAAACCTTATGAATCTATCAAATAAAGCACAAGGCATGAAGCCTATTGTGGTATTGGATGCGTTAGAGTGCATACAAAGGCATGGGGATAAGTTACAACACAATATTATGGCTCTTGTAGGAGAATACAAGATATGGCAAGCCTATTTGGTTCGAGAGTTAAAAATCAATGTTCCAAATCTCTCTATTATTAGATTAGTTGATTAAATTTTTTTATTTGTTTTAATATTTGATATAATTTGTATTTTATCAATATTATATTAGAATGTATAGTGGAGAGAGTCATTTGGAATATGAAAGGTCATAAGGAAGGTGAAGAGACGTGAGGGAAGATTAAAGGTTTTATAAAGTGAAATGTCTCCTTATCTTCTATAAATAAACCCCCATGACTAGATGTAAATCACCTTTTGGTTTTCGACTCAACTTGTGCATAATTTTTTAGAGCTAATAGATATTTTTTGAATAAAAGTAGTGACTCTAACTTTCCACCGATGGATTTAATAGACACTTCATGTGGAAATGTTATTGATATTTCAGATTAATGTTTGATGCTCAATGAGCCTGAATGTGCAATTCTTTTCATGTGCCATCGATCATTATGATATTATTCCTATGTTGATCGAATGGTATATGTTGTGCTTACCTTATGTTTATGCCAATCAACTGCTTTACTAATTTGATCATATATCATGTGTAGGATTGTATGCTTTATTATGTTATCATGATATTGTTGATTATGAACTTGTTTATGATCAATGAATTAATATTTATTGTATACATGAGTTTTATTTAAAGTTTTTCTAACACTTCTTCTCTTGAGATTCATGTCATGATACTTGGTCATTTCATATTCATATCATTCTATGTGTTTAATTTCCATAAGTTACTTACTTGCATTTGTTGAAGTTTTATTTTCTCTCTAACGTTTGATGTTTATTTTGTCCGAATCAAACCTTTAACAACACGATGGAAGTCAGGCCCACATATTGGATGGGACACCCATACCAAACAATGTAGAGTCTCATTGGGATTCTACACTGGGGATATCCCCTTGCTATTGGTGGTACTATCTGGCCCATTGATAGAACCAACCTACTATTACATAAATTTAATTACACCAACCAAAAGGAGACACCCATCCCCTAATTTTCCAGGAACCAACCTGAAGGAGATAGCTATCTCCTAATTTTACAAGCATAAACTTAAAGCAGACTCCTATCCCATGATTTACAATAATATTTTGTTATGTTCTTCCTTATTCCTCTCAAATTTTCACTTTTCTCTCTTCTCTACAATTTTGCACACAACTTGAGCTCTCATATTCTCAACACTCCACACTTTTGTTTTATTTTTACACTATAGTTATGTCGATGCCTTTATTTAATAGAGGGTTGATTTACTACATGGATTTGATGTTTCTCTTATCACTAATTAACCACTTTTCTCTAGTCTCTATTTATCCCTTTTTCTTGATCTACAACATCTCTCTTAGTGTCATTGGTTTTGGCCATTCTCCTTGAGTACTTAATCTCTTCACATATTCATTGTTTCAACAATAATAACACTTGTTAAACTCAGTATGTTTGCAACCTTCATTACCATGGTATTTTATCCAGGAGGATTTTACAGGTCCAAGTACAAGTGGCTTAAGGAGAAGGCTAAAAAATCAAAGTGGCAGAAATATGGAAAAATCAATTTCAAGTTTAAGATCTCATTGTCCTGATATCAACAATGTGAACTGTTTGTCAAACCAAGCTCGTATGCGAAAGTTAGAGGTAGTCAATTTTTTTGGGTTGACTTGATGATGTGGCATGTTAAGGAGGACACAATTTCGTAGAAATCCGGCCACCAGATTCCAACCAGCTCTGGCAGAATTCCAGAAAAATCTGTGGTGTTGTTAAAAAGAATCCTTTGTTTAAAAATCAATGTAATAAAATGAGGGGCATGATTTGATCCCCCATCCCCTCCTACACCATTTTTGGATCTTACCAATATGCCAACCAGCGGACCTTGTAAGGTTCGCCCATCACTTTTTATTTAAACCCTCAGTCCGTATATGCGCCTAGGAAGACCTGGAGCAGCACACATATCGAGGAAGGCAAAGAAACCCTAAGCTTTTTCAGTGGTGGGTGGAACCATGATTTGAGCTCAACTTTCAGAGCGGCCAAATTTTCCTAGTGTTCAAATTGGAAAATTTTTATATGGATTCTACACCTCTCAGCGACAAGATTCTAGTGGTGCTATCCATTTTTGCAACAGAGGTCTCCATTTTTTGACCACTTTTTGGCTTGGAGGTATAAGGGTGTAATTTTACATCGATGCTTGCACTTTCATTTTATTTTACACTTAATGAAAGAGGGCCTCCCCACTGATTGAGCAAGTCCCAAAGATGTATTCCCTCCCGGGCGAACTCCATTATCAAGTTCTTATCTTCTTTGCATGAATCTATGTGCTTATCTCTTCTTATGTTCATGCCTTTTAAGTTTCATGGTTAAGATGCAATTTTACATGTAATTCTTTATTCCATCTCGAAGCTAAATATTTTGGATCAGTATTGACCCACAATATCTTGATTTGACTGAGTCACTAAATAAAAATGTCTTGTACACTTTTAGTGGTTTCTTCACACTCATGACTTTTCATAGCAACAACAAAATTCATATTCACAATGGCTCCATGATTTAATACCTGATAACTCCTTTCCATCTAACGTTTTATCACTCACTCCCTTCACAAATTCCCATGTTCATGACCATAGGTCCATCATACTTGGAGCACTATATAAAAAATCCTTTTTCCCTTTTCACTCCCTTATACGATGATTATTAGCCCTCAAAAACTATTCCTTGACCCCTAGTGACCAAGGTTCATGACCATTTCCTTCACATACCAAATAAAAGATACTTCAAATCCCTAAGATCCACATGCTAGATGAATGAGAATCCATAAGAAAGTGTTATGACCATGTCCTTGTCTCGATGGTGGATTCAAGTTTCATAGCTCCAAGTGTTATACAATTAAGATTTCATGACTGTGGGTCCAAGAATATTTCTCAATTGTACTCCATTTGTAACCATCTTGGTACCAGTATTTTTTCTCCAAGTGCTAAGTTTTTAGTCGCTTATGATCGCATGCCGTGACCTTGATCCAAAAATATCACTTCAATAGAAAAATCTACACCTGGAAGACTTATCCAGCCTGCCTACATTTGTCAACAAATTTCTCGTCACAACGGAACTCCTTGTATTAGAATGCTCTAATACATGTTCATTTTAACCTCTCAATACTCTAGTAGCATAGTATAGGGCTCACATTGGGATATCCTTTGGATGCGCTAATTTTGGCAGAAATACATTGGTTTTCATATATTTTAGCCAAATCAAATTACATAAGAAAAACTTATCATACATGGTACTAGAGCAAGTCACAAGAACTTCGGGATTTCCACATCAATCCCAAGTGGACCAATCACAGCCTGGTAAGTGGTCCCTTTACCAACTCATCTCTACTGTGCATACTTTCCAAGTCATACAGGACACTAGTTTGGACTTTTTAAATAAAAAATACACTATGGTGCTTGGTGCCTCAATGTTACACCAATTTTTGGTCATCTAACCTATTACTCTTATATGGACCAAAGTACACCATGTAAGACCTATTTTACCCTAAGTAAAATTGCTCTCACTATGAAAAATAACTTAGTAATCCATAAGTTATTAAGTTGTTTATGGTCTAAACAGGAAACCCCATGAGGAAATATTGAATAAATCCCTATTTGTTTGATTTTCCTAAAGGGATAATTAATTAAACAACAGTTTAATTAATATTTATGGTTATATTTAACCCAAAACGGGAAAATTAATTAGATAAATCATTATTTATCTTATTATTTTCTAGGAATAATTAATTAAACATTATTTAAATAATATTCCTTGTTAAATTTGACTAAATCATTTATGAATAATTGAATAAATCACTATTTATTAATTATTACTCAACCATATTCTTAAAATAATAAATAAATCATTTATTTATTTATTATTTACAAATAAAGGGATTTCACCAGATTCAAATTTGTTTTCTCTCCAATAAAATAATAAAATATTCCATAAAAGTTGGATCTAGATTTGGTTAATAATATTTTAATTATGCACCAATATCTATACTAACTCAATATTTTGTTATAAATAGAAGGGTTTTTCCATTCATTCACTACCTTTTGTTGCTTAAATATCACTTTAGATCTATATTTTTGGTCTGAATTTGATCCTCCATCATTGTCATATTTTTCTATCTTTTTGCTTGTGAGCTCCCCCTTGAGTTCCATTTTTTTCTAGGTTTTCCATACCACCCAGAGAGAGAGATCTTAGATCTGAAGTAGTGAGGACATACAAGAACCCATCCCATTGAGGGGGAATGGTAACATATTTCTATGTTACCTTCCTAGGTGTCATAAATACAAAAATCTTTAAAATATTCTTGTCTTGTCTATTGGATGCATGGAGAAACTCTTTCTTTTATTTGTTGTTTAATGTCTTTAACTACATAGATCTGGATTTTTTAGCATTTATCTTGGTAAACTAACTGCATATATAAAGAAATTAACAACCATCTTTGATGTTAGGGTTGTTTGTTATGAACAACTAAAGTGATATTTTTCCTTACGCTTGCGATTAGAATTCACACTAACAATTGGCAACTCCACAAGGGTTTATAATTATGACCGTTGTCGTTTTTCAGATCCCTGCATGACCAGCTGCTTCAACCCCTAGGGTTTTTCTTCAACTTCTTGTTTTTATTTTCTTGATCTTGTTTTTAACCTTTAAAACCCTAAAACAGTAAAAATTATAACTTCTATGTGTTTTTGGGCCTATTTCACAGGTAATAGGTATCAACCACAGCTGAGACGACACTTTTTCCTGAAACTTGCTCCTAAGACGGCCGGAACTGTAGGTCACACTTTTTGGGCCAAAACCTACGACCTCAACCTTCAGGGCGCAGAAAACTGCGACCTCAGCGGAAACCAGGTCAGAACCTATGACTTGTCCTTTTTCTGGGATTTTTGCTGTGATTTTTATGGGTTTTTATGCGCTACTGTTCAGGGTTGTTTGACTTCCATCTCCACCCGTTTTGGACCTATACTTGCTATGTTTTACTCATCGAAGTAGGAACCAAGCCCCTTAGGGCTTCAGTACGCTTCCAGATTTTTAGGAGGATTTTCACTGAAGCAGGTCGTCTTTTCAGTTTTTTTTGGTCCTCCTTTAGGGTCCCCTCCATTTTCCTTCAGGATGTTGCCTTTCGCCACCTCATTTGCAACACTTTTCCCTCTGGTTTTTTGTTATTTCTCTGCACCTATTTCCAGCAAATCTAACCTTTAGATCCTTGTCCCTCTTGAATTTAGATCCATTGGCTACCTTGTGTGTTTTGACTAGATTTTACCCACCCATAGACTAGTTGTTGGGAAGCCCTCCTCCTTGGGTTTAAATTGATGCATCATTAGTTGTTTATTTTCTCTCATATTTCAATTTACTTCATTGTTATTTTTGAATTTATTTACAATGATACAACACCTTTTTTCTTTTTTCTCTACACACATCTGGGTTTAATTAAAATTAACACACTTATCACATACACGCACACCCTAAGTGAAGAGTGTCTGGTTTACACTGCTAGGCCAAGACTATAACATTGTAATCAATTGATCCTGCACCTCCCTACCCTTGTTTCGACATTGTAGTCATTAGATCTTTCCCCTCCTTGTCCTTGTTGGTCTCTCTTCCTTTTATGATCTATGTCTATTTTTCCATCATTTTTCCCCCAATGCATTTATCTTGGAGACTTCTTGGCCTTCATCCTCAGTTTCTGGTAGGAATACTTACTCCTACGCGTAGGGTTCAATTTATTTCTCCACCGAGTTCCCATTTTGACTCTACTTCTGGTTCATCAGGTTCTCCTTTTGTTTATATCCCCGGTTCTCCTCCCATCACCTTCACCATGTCTGGATCAGGACCTAATGTTGGTGGTAGCCCCAGACCTAATGCTGGGAATACTACTAGTGGGACCGCAATAGGAACTATCCCGGCTGCTCACTTGCTCCCTTATATGGCAGGCCTCAGTCTTCCTAATTTTAACTAGTTGATCAATGACCCCATACACAATGACCCTATTTGGCCTTCTTTGCCAACCAAGCTCCCTTCCGATATCCCCAAGTTCGAAGGTCTTGCTGGAGAGGATCCTACAAACCATGTTTGATCTTTCCACATGTGGTGTTCATCTAACTCCATCACCGATGACTCTGTCCATCTTCGGTTGTTCCAACGTACGCTTACCGAAGAAGCTTCCAAGTGGTATGTTGACCAGGCCTCCTCCTCTCATACTACTTTTGCGACTCTTGTCAGGGCTTTTCCATCTTACTTCTAGCTTCCCCTTCATTATGACACTGGTATCGAACTCTTGACCTCTTTCCATCAATCGTCTGCAACCTACCTATCCGATCATGTCCAAGAATGGCGGAGAAGAAAGAGCTTATTTCGAGCCCCTACCTTCAAATACCGTGTCTACATGGACTGGTTTCTCAGATCCATTTTTCCTGATATTTTCAAAGATGTCGCATCTCATTTCCCTCAGACCGAAGAAGATTCCCTCCAAATTGCGTCTAAATATGACCTGATCTATGCACAGTCTGGTTATGTTTATACCGTCTTACCTAATATCCCTAGAGGCAGTGGTGCTAATGCACCTAGGGCATCCCATGCTATTGACAGTATCGTTGGAGCCCTTTCTCATCTGTACACTCATCCTCCCATGGGTTATGGTTTCCCTCAAGGAGGGGCCAGCCCCTCCATTACTTTTCCCCCTCCCAATAGCATGTATCCAGGATACGACATGCCTCCTCCTTTTTCCCAACTTGTTTACCACAATTTTTCCCAACCTCCTTATTATTTGTATCTGCAACCTGGTTCTCCAGCTCCTCCAACATTAGCACCTCAGCCTCCCTTGCCTTCTCAACCCCCACAACAGTAGCCACCACACCCCCAAGGTCAGGTGTATGCACAACAGGGCGCAACTAATCCTCCTACTTACAAAAAAAAGAGGAAAGGAAACCAAAACCAATCTGCCCCGTGTAATCCGGGACCTTATCCCCAAGGGAATACACCTAACACTGCTAACCAACAACAGGGCACTCAGCCCAAGCAAGACAGACCTGTTCGCATGAAAAAACATTGTTCTTGTTGCTATTTCTATGGTCATTATACCCACGATTGTCCTCTTTTACCTTAGATGCAGCAGATGTAGGAAGTTTAAGCAGCGTCCCGAGGGTAGAAAACCTCCCCTTTGGTTCCTTCTAATGCTGCACCTATTCAACCGACTGTGTTTACCAATCCTTTCTAGCAGTAAGGATTCGTGGCTACCCAACTCCTGAAAGTCAGGCGACCACTCAACCTCCTCCATCTAGTACCTCTAATTACCAAATTCTCGTAATGAACTTTGACCAACCCAATATCATTGACATAAACCTTTAGACTCGGTCCCATCAATACAATAAGCCCCCAGCTATGTCTACCCTCGAACCCCCTTCTTCAAGTCCCATAGAGCCTCTTTCGACACCCAATGGTCCTTTACAGATCCTTCAGCCTAGGGCAGAGGTTCACACCAATATCCCCAAGGGACCATTACGTCGAAACGATGCTTCTGGTAAAGTTTCCCATTCATATATTATAGTAGATTATTTGGCGCAATCCTTTACTGCCATATCAACGTTGGAACTCCTCCAGTCGTGTCCTTCACAATGAAAATATCTACTAATTTCCATGGGCGCTGTGGATCCTTCAGATGATCGTTTGATCATCTTCGATGTTCACCAGTCATAACATCCCCCCCTTCCTACTTTCGTCACCTTCCAAATCCCTGACAAGATCCGGAATGCCAACGTCTCCCATTGTATCATTGACGAGGTGGCATCCACCTGTGCGATGTCTACTTCGGTTTGGAAGCAACTCAGATCTCTTGAGTTGGTCCCTTCCACTATCACCCTCCGAGTGTGGGATGGTCACTCTTCCCAACCCCTTGGCATGTTCCGCAATTGTCCCAATACTCTTGTGGGTAACATTGTTTGTGTTGATGTCGAAGTCATTAATGCCCCCTTATATTAAAACATTCTATTGGGTCATAGCTACACTTATGCGATTTCTACTGTCCCATCTGCATTTCACTGTAATATGTGCTTTCCTCATAACGGAAATATTGTCACCATCAACCAGTTGACATATTAAGAACCGAAGTCTCATACCTCACCTGAGTCCATCATCTCTTCGGTGACCAATAAACAAATAGTCAAACCTCTGACCAGTGTTTCACCTGGAGTATACATAGAATCCTATTTTCTTGGTTCATTCCCTAGTATTTCTCCTCTTATCTCTGATCCCAACTCGTCGAACGTTTTCATGATGAAATCATCTCAATTTGATCTCAAACGGACTGGTTCAACTATTCAGCAGCCCCGCCCCCCGCAACCTACTCCTATCACCTCGATTCAGCCTTCAGGACCCCCTCCTCAAGGCCCCTCATCCGTAGCTGTTATCCATGAGCCTATCTACCCTCCTAGAACGGTTCCTCCTGGCCTTAACCATCTCGGAGCTATCCCGCCTGACCATTACCCCTCCGGTCAGATATCGTTTCTAGCTCCCCATCCTAGAGTATTTTCAGTACCTATTATGGCTACCTTATTTATTCCTAACATGACCCTTGGGATCCAAGTCTGGTACATTGATCCCCCAGTGACTATCCTGCCTGGTCAGCCAAAACCTTACACTGCTTTGACCCTAGTCCAACCGGTTGCCATGACCCCTCCCTTTGCTTTTGTGCCTCAGCCACTTCAACAAGAACCTACTCATGTTGCGAAAGCTTCAGGCAACGGGGGGAAATATCACAAGAAGGCACCTAAGGACAAGGATGCCCAAACAACCACTTCTCCTCCTCAGCCTCCAAAGTGTACCCCTCCTTGTGATTTTTGTGATGTTTTCGGTCATGCCACCCATCATTGTCCTGAATTGCCTCGCATCAAGCCCATGGTTATTGTCACATTTCCTGATTCTAAGGTCCCTGAAGCATCTATTTCTTCCTCGGCTATAGCCAAGAACCTCAATACTGTTCACACCAATCACCCATGTGCTTTGTGTTATCTCCATGTCCATTATACTCATCTTTGTCCCCGCCTCAAGCATTACAGTGCCTCTTTGGAAGTAGTTTTGGAGTACGAGACTGAACAGATCCAGTCTACCTCTCCCGTATGTTGTGTAACCAACTCCAAAAATAGAAGAAATGAGATATCAACACCTTAGAAATAAGCCACTTCGAGGGGGCAACCTCCAATACATTACATGAATGAACAATTCTTGGATGATACAATTTACAAAACCTCCTTTCTATATATAGGAGTCCATGGGGCCATAATGTAATCCTAGTGGGCCACAATGTAATCCTAGCCGACCCAACAATAATAATTTAAGGGCACAATAATAACAATATGGGGGTTACAGGGGTACAATAATAACAATAAGGGGGGCTACACTAACATAATAAGGGGCTATACTATTAATATAGGGACTTAACATGCCCCTCTCCTTCAAACAAGTGTTGTCCCCAACGCTTGATTATTTCTTGATGCTTCTGTATAAAATTCTCATCCTCCCATGTGAAATATTTTACAGGAAAGTTCTTCCACTTGCTGAGATACTCTGAAATTGATCGTACTTTTCGAGTTCTTGTTTCTATGACTTCTTCATAACTTCTTTCGATGTGATGTTGATCTTCCTGTTGTTTCATTAGATTCTGCACCAAAGTTGGGTTATCCTCTGAGAGTTGGAGAACTTGTTGTTGATGCTCGATGTGATCTTCCATTAATTTATCATCCATATTTGCTATTATTTGATCCTTCAAACCATCCAACTTAGCCTCCATTTCTGCTTTTAAACCATCTATTTCATCTTCAATTTCTCTTCGTAAGATTGAAATTTGTTGCACTTGGTACCGTAATTTTGATATCTCATACTACAATTCTTCCTCTTCATGCGTCATAGTATAGATTTCTGAGGGAATAATGGGCATTGAATTATTTTTAGGAGGCATATCAGAACCCAATACTGAAATATATTCTCAATAGGCCCTTGGAATCACTTCAAACTGATTTTTCAAACAAGACTTATGCAATTTGAAAAAACAAATAAACACCTTTTACTTGCTTTTGAGGAGCTCGATATTGAAATTTGATTATCTCTGTGATTGCAACACTTCAATATCTGAATTTTAGTACTGATGCAGCCCTCTAAATTATCTTTCGAATGCCACAGGTCTGACCTAATTTAGATTCTCCAAGACAAAGTTGTGTCCAATCTCCTACAATGACCTAATTATGGACTGGTTCAGTAGAGCGAACTTGTACGACTTGCCACATGTCACTGTTTCTTTCTTTGTCTCTGAAATTGATAGCCAAGAAACTAAATTCTGTGTACTTGCGACCACTTTTTACGGCACTCAAATCCACTACCCAGAGAGAGAGTTATTGAACTTTTCCCACGATCACCTCTTTGAGATGCAATTCTGGAGCCTAAAAAAGTACTACCTTCCACAGATCATATCTCCGAAAATATTGCGAACCAAGCTCTGAAATTTTGTGACGAATTCCTCAGGATTTCAGCTTCGCACCATATGAATTTCAGATTCTGACCCTTTGTAGAAAAATTTTTATAGCGAAAATGCCACGATGACCTGTTTAGGAGCTTGAAAAAAGACCTAACTTCCACAAATGATATCTCCGAAAATATTGCGAAACAAGCTCTGAAATTTTTAGACAATCTTCCTCAGGATTTCAGCTTCGCACCCTGAAAATTTCAGCTTCTGAAACTTCGTAGAAAAAAAGTTATAGCGAAAATGCCACGATGACCTGTTTGGAGCAACGAAACCCTAGAATCCAAAGCTTTGATACCAAATGTTGTGTAACCAACTCCAAAAATAGAAGAGATGAGATATCAACGCCTTAGAAATAAGCCACTTCGAGGGGGCAACCTCCAATACATTACATGAATGAACAATTCTTGGATGATACAATTTACAAAACCTCATTTCTATATATAGGAGTCCATGGGGCCATAATGTAATCCCAAAGGGCCACAATGTAATCCTACCGACCTAACAATAATAAATTAAGTAAGCACTATAATAATAATATGGGGGTTGGTTGGTGTGGGTACAATAATAACAATAAGGGGGGATACACTAACATAATAAGGGGCTATACTATTAATATAGGGACTTAACACCGTACTTGCGCAATATGATTAAGGAAAAACTGAGGATACCTCTTCTCCCATTGACATTCCCCCTCCCTATGTTGAGATTACAGAGCCTTCAGCCACTATCCTCTACTTGTCATCATCTATGAGATCCATGGTGGAATATTCCTCTGAGACTTCCCCTTCTGTTTCGCTTGACCTCCTTTCAGCAATCACCTTGGGCTCAACATCAATGGGTCCCTTATCTGCTTAGTCTTTCATTACCCCCCATGACGATGTGCATATGAACCTCTCTTCTCATGATGATGAGTCAGGTAGCTTTACCACTTCATGTGGTTACCCTTCCACCAGTCACCCCATATTTCACTGTGATGATGACATCATGGAAGTCGTTTCTACCCCTGACTTCATATTTCCCACCCATAAGAGCATGGCACCATCTGTGTCTATGGTGACTTTCATGACCCGAGCACAAGTTTCCCCCAAGGTAGCTCCCACACATCACCTACATGTTAGTGTGCAGATGATAGAAATCCCACCCAGAGCACTCCCTCTAGCAGTGTTTGTTTGATTTCTACCTTTCATTTAGGTTGCCAGCATTTTTCATCATCCTCTCATTTGTTGCCTTGTGGCACCTTTCATATGGACCCCCCGTCCACACCATACATCAGTTATGCTAATGGTGCAAGTTACTACTCCCGGAATCTAGCCTTGGCAGGTTGGGACATTTTTACCCCCTTACATTCGCTTGTTCTCTCTAGCAGCGTATGCATTGGTACTGCCATCAATAACCAGGTCGAATATGATGCAATGCGAGGTTTATTCATTGATTCCCTTTCCGATTTCATCCTTCTCCTTCATGTTCGTTTAGTTTCCCTACTTATTGTCATGCAATTGAATGGTGTCTATCGTGTGCATAATCCTGTCGTTTTTAGAAGATATTTACGAGTGAAGGTTTTGATGCGTGAATTTGAAATCATTACATTCAGTCATGTAACTAGGGCACAAAATCACTATTTAGATAAGATTGCAAATAATATTCTCGATTGGAATTTATCACATGCATTTCAAACAAGACAATAATAATAAACCATAAAAATATGCATAGCCATTATATGTGTCGATCAACATGTTTTAGAGTCCATCAACTCTGATACATATGACATACCCATAGCATGTTAAAAAAATCAAAACTAGGGGCACCAAATGTCCCTACATCTAATCACTATCTGGAGGATCCTAGGCCAGTGGCTCGCCTCCAGCAACTCATAGATCATGCATCCCGTGTCCGGCCATCGCCATGCGTCGCATGACCCCTCCCACTCCGAGGGTAGACTGATACATGGCTCTATGTACTGGTCATCTAATTCTTTCCAACTGCACTCTGAAGCACCGGCTAGAAACCTCTCACATCTACAACGGATGTTCTCCAGGAGGGCCACTGCATCCTCACCTTGTGATTCCCTTACCCACCCTGGCTCGTAGCTCTCCACATCGCACCGGCTCGCACCGACCGCCCGACCGGTGTTTATCTACATACCAAAAGTGAATGAATCAATACCATATACAATATTTTGAAACTTTAAAATGCCTATAAAAGGTAAGAAAATTGTCACTTACCATTTGACCCTCATCTTCAACTTGGCGGAAGTGGTAATTCTAGGTCCCCATGATAGCTCATCCCACCATAGGGATAGTCATCTATATACAATGGCATATGATCCCAATGAGCAAAAAACTTGGGTCGGAACACCCGTCCGACTGCCCCACCTCCCCCTCTGCACAATAGCCACCCCCAGCAGCACATCCTAGCGTCTCTCGGGCCCCAGCCTGGATGTATATGCGAGTTTAGAGTGTCGGGATATTCTCAAAGAAGAGCGAGCACAACACTGTGCCATATGCATAGTCATGGTTCACTTTCCACTTGCACAACAACGAAAACATAATTTGGGTTGACCCATAGTAGATTCCACGCAACACACTCTCAACGAGCATCATCTAACCCCCATTGATGTGGTGGAGTGCCTGGTTGCCCAGGATTTGCAGCACCGCTGCGGCCATAGCACAGGTCTTTAGCCACTCTAGATCCCCGATCGGTATCTGTGTCCCCTTCACATGAATACCTAGTCGGAAATGGCGCTCTACAAACTCCATGATGTTCTACCCTCATAGTAACACTGGATACGTATTCCCCTCCATCCCAAGTGGTGGGAGACCAGTCAAGAAACACATCTCCGGAAATTCAACCCGATCTCGGTGCCCCCCGCACTTAGCAAATACCCCATGGTTCAAATCCCAATAGGGCCGACAACCGGGGGCCACGGCGTTGCCCCTCAAATTCCGAATGCTGGTTCTCCCGTAAACTTCTAAACCCCAACCCTAGCCAATGCACTACGGACACCATGATCCTCTCGGATCTCCGATCGTAATGTGTCCAAGTCTCTCTCTCTCTCTAGTTGATCCTCAATTCTTCCATATCTGCACAAAACCATCATATTTGTCAGTGTACAGAAATGAAATACTGCATTCAACCATAAAAACCCAGCTCTCATCAAATAAACAACACCAAAATTCCCCTCTCTGAAAGGTCACACTTTTTAGGAAATTCCTGGGATAGGTCGTAGTTTTCTACCCAAAACTTACTACCCAAGTCGCAGATATTGCCCCAAAAATTGTGACCCGACCATGAAGGAGAGTAGGGGTCTATTCCTGAGCCCTGGGTGCCTAAAATGAACTTTCAATCCACTAAAATCAAATATTAGGGTTAGGCCTCTTACGTACAACTGACGGATCTCGATTCCAATTGTCGGTTTGTCTGCTACGATCGCCACAATATTTAGGGCCTTGTATCCTCTCCACATTCACCAGAGCTACACTTGCAAATAAATCAAATTGGAGGGAAAAATCCTTATTAAAAGAGAAACCCCATATTTTTCTTTCGCCAGCTGCAACCAAACCGTAGCTTGGTTTGAAAAACAGTCTACACCATTGGAAAGCTCTCACCGAGCTCTCAAAAGAGTATCCTTTAGGTTTTTGTGATTTGATACTTCACCCAGACACATTTTTTCCAAGAAGGGTCACTTCACCACTCCTTAAAATCAAATTTCTTCACTTGCAACACTTGTACTTTGGGCACCACTTTGCCTTCATACTTGTCCATGCTTGTGTTTATTTTTGCCGTGAGTAACCATTTTGTACTCATGTTTTTATGGCCCCCACCGGGCCTGTTCTTTGTGGTAGCATCATTGAGTCTCCCTTGTTTAGAGCATCCAAGTTGAGTTATCATCGCATCCATGGAGTCTATCCCGAGTCCTTTTTTATCCTGCTATAGTCCTCCATCCTTCATTACTTTGTTCCTCTCTCATGTCGCACATTTGGCCTTCATTCATACTATCCACTATCCCCTCTAGTATTGTGTCAGTTGCTTCCAGGTCATCCATGCCATTTATGCTCTAACAAGGGAAGTCGTCAGCCTACTACTCAATACCCCCCATTCCAATATTATCCCTAGTTTCACTCTATCAGTCGCTCTACTATTATCTCTCATGCCTTAGTTGAGGATCCCTTATTGCCTCACCTTTGGCGGACCTCCTTTTGTCGACATCATCTTATTCATTCCAGAAGACAGGTCTAGAGGGTGATGTACCTTGGTTCCAACTTCCACTCTTGTTCGGCGCCTCAGATCAAGAAAAGGGACTCTTTATTGCCCTTTGAATTTATTGTTTCTTAGGTCTAGCTCCTTATGGCATGATCGAGATCTGTATACTTGATGGTTCAGTGATGCAGCAGATTGTACTAGTGATCCCCGAGTGTGTGTGAGATGTTTCAGACATCATGAGGGGGTGGCCCTTCAGGTAGCCCCCCTCTTTATTATAGCCTTGGATACAGATCCATAGATTTGATGGCTCTAGCCTCCGTCGCTTGTAGCACCTTTTATTTTGCATGTATCATTCAGATTTTCAGACCCCTTTCCTGTTTTACAGGGCCTCTTTGGTTGTACTTATATCTCATGTACTCGGATATTATTGTATAAGTCTTGGCTATTGTCCCAAGTACAATATGTATATGGGATCCATTATCATGTCTTTATCTGGCCCATGTTTATGCTAGCATGTACTATATAGTTCAGTCTCTTGTTTACTGGATGCATTATTCTTTGTACTTCGTTATCTCTTCGGGCATAGGTATGCCTCCCCCGCCTCATGTAGAATAGGTACTCACTCATAAAAGAGACTTGTCGCACCTGTAAGTCTCACCTCCTCAGGGTCTTGTCCTTTAGCGCTTTATTCTACCTTATATTTCTCTCTCTCTGACTCCCCCTTCGATGTCTAGTGATTGAGTTCTTACAACATACTTTGGTCATACGCTAACCTCCTAACGCTCGCATGTTGAGGGGAAATTTGTTACACCAATTTTTGGTGATCTAACCTTTTGCTCTTAGATGGACCATAGTACACCATGTAAGACCAATTTTACCCTAAGTAAAAATTCTCTCACTATAAAAATAACTTAGTAATCCATAATTTATTAAGTTGTTTATGGTCTAAACAGGAAACCCCATGAGGAAATATTGAATAAATCCCTATTTGTTTGATTTTTCTCAAGGGGTAATTAATTAAACAATAGTTTAATTAAAATTCCTGGTCATATTTAACCCAAAACAAAAAAATTAATTAGATAAATCATTATTTATCTTATTATTTTCTAGGAATAATTATTTGAACATTGTTTAAAAAACATTTCTTGTTAAATTTGACTAAATCATTTATAAATAATTGAATAAATCACTATTTATTTAATTATTACTCAACCATATTATTAAAATAATAAATAAATCATTTATTTATTTATTTATTACAAATAAATGGATTTGACCAAATTCAAATTCTTTTTCCCTCCAAAAAAATAATAAAATATTCCATAAAAGTTGGATCTAGATTTTGTTAATAATATTTTAATTATGCACCAATATCTAGACTAACTCAATATTTTGTTGTAAATAGAAGGGTTTTCCATTCATTCACTACCTTTTGTTTTGTAAAGGTCACTCTGGATCTATACTTTTGGTCTGACTTTGATCCTCCATCATTGTCATATCTTTCTATCTTTTTGCTTGTGAGCTGCCCTTGAGTTCCATTTTTGTTTGGGTTTTATACACCATCAAGAGAGAGAGAGAGAGAGATCTTAGATCTGAAGCACTAAGACATACAAGAACCCATCCCATTGAGGGGGACTGGTAACATATTTCTATGTTCCCTTCCCAGGTGTCATAAATACAAAATTCTTTAAAATATTCTTGTCTTGTCTATTGGATGCATGGAGAAAATATTGCTTTTATTTGTTGTTTAATGTTTTTAAATGAATAGATCTATATTTTTTAGCATTTATCTTGGTCAAATAACTACAGATCTAAAGAAATTAGCAACCATCTTTGATGTTAGGGTTGTTTGTTATGCACAGATAAAGTGATCTTTTCTCATACGCTTGCGATTAGAATTCACACTAACACTCGGTACAGACCCAGTGATGGACGTCTTATTTCCACATCACCTACCATGAATATTTTATGACTAATCAAAATCTTAGACACGACTAAGTGTTGACATGTACTTTCTATGTGTCACCTGCCAATTATCTAATTATCCAAAAATTAGTGCCATGTGTCACTCACTATTGTTGTCACGTCATCATATCTACCACCTGTTGTCCACATGGAGTCACATCATAATAATTCCACATAATATCAGATATCATATTGGGTGCCTTTATTGCCTTAAGCACCATGCATGTGCGAGCTTGATATGGATTTGTTCCATTGGATCGATGTGCTCTCAATCATTGGATCCATTGTGTGCACAAGTGCACTTTAAACTCCATGCATTCTATGAGTATGATATAATTTGGACCATCAGATTGATTTTTTCTTGATTATTAGACCCATTTATGCACAATCTCACTTTAAACTCCACGTGTGTTATGAGCCTGATACAAATTTGTAGTGTTGATCTTCATGTATAATACAAATCTAGCCATTGAGCTTCTCAAGTTCAATCATCCTTGAAACACCAAGTTTTGGTCTGTCAAACACCAATTTTTATTTAGCACCTATGTGAGGATACTGAAAATACTCCCAACATCCTACTTAGCCTTCTTTTATTTAAATTTAGCCTCCCATTCTGGTATCCTATGGAAGCACCTAATTTCATCGGTCCAACACCTTACTCAGCGCTTTCCTGCGCAATCTTGGTTAAAATCCTCCTAATCTTCACATCAATTACACTACATAACTTGACATCAATGAAAACACACACTTCCAACATCCTTATCCTTATATGTGTGAATTTCATATAAATTGTGGATGCAACTCTATTCTTGAGAGCTCGTAGTTGGGAGAAAATGAATCGTCACTCTTGGAAACTATCGAGGTGATGACACTCTTATGCACTTTGTTCTATTTATCTCATCTAAACTAGTGGTTTCCAACATTTAATTTATTTATACTAGTGACCCACAAAAATTTCTCAAGACATAATAAAGAAATTTCATTTTCTCCTAATCCTATAGTCCTTGGAAGATTCTATTTATATATCACCACTACATTATTTTTAAAGCTCCATTAGAGACAACAATCAAGGTTGATTTAATGATGAACATGTATTAATGGCCTCCTACATCACATCCTCCCACCATACATCCATTCATGTTTACCCAATATTATATAATAAAAACACCTTGATTTTCTTTGACATTCCCTTTCCTCAATTGGGGATATACTAGTTAAATTGAAACTCCCAAAATTGTCCTTGAACATAATTACATAATATCAAAATATTTCTTGCAATTTTGGAAGAAATATTAAATATAAAGTAATGAAACCACCAATCCAAAATGTTCTCGATCCAATATCCATTGCTGACACCTTCGAAAGTTTGTCATAACATGAACAATAATGAAATGTTCCTTGACAATGTCTCCAAGCATTCTAGTTTTTGTTACTATGACTCAACATGGTAACTCTCAACTTGTCTTTAACTAAAAAAATACTCAAATACAATTATGTCAGAGTTAACTTTTCCTTTGTGTTCCTAACATGTTAAGTACATATATACGATGCAATGTCTCTGCTGTCAAAATTATTCCATTAAAGGCTAATTTTTTTTGTCTCATATTTATGAGATTAATCAAGACCCATTCACATTTAAATTAATAAACCTAGTGCAAAAAGGGATCTTCTACCTACTAAACCTATTTTTAATACCTTTAAATAACTCAATATATTGTAACAAGACTTGAACTCTTCAAACAAACTTAATAAGTTTGTTGGAATTCAAGAGAATACTTAGCAACTAAATTACACTCACAACTCAATAAGAAATAAATGTGTCTTGCAAACATGTCACACCATAACTTTCCCCATGCAACAAATATCTTTCCAAACTTATTTTCATATAGGTCAATGTTTGGTGATAATGTGTAGGGAAATAGCTAGGTCTTTGGCTCCTAGATCATAACCATGTATGCATGTGGAAAATCTTTTAGTTGATGTTTATGTTCATCCAATTTAGGGATGAATTTTCTTTCAATGATACTTATATCGATTGATTTTCTCTTAAAAATAATAAAACATACTTTTTTCTATAATTGCTCAATTTCTTAGCTTGGTTGGCACTTACCAATGATATTTTGTAATTTCCCTTGTGCGTGTTGAAGGTTTAGTATTTACATCCTTGATGAAGTGGTATTCGTTGGAAATTTGTATGAAAATTGCATCTCGCATGTACATATACATGTCATTCCAAACACCACTCCACATACTTCAAGGGGAACGTCAAGGGGTGCTCCATCTGCTTTGACCCACTTGATTTCTTTTTCTTTTAGCATATGTTCACCAGATAATATACCTGTACACATTACTTGACCACCATTCTAGGTTTGAACAACATTACTTTCTTACACAAATGGTTTTGTACACCCTCCAATTACTTTAGGATAAAATTTGGGTTCTTTCGGGAGATACATTTCATTATGGTAATCTTTCTAAATTTTGTGGTGTAGCCTTGTCCACTTTTCCATTGTCTATACTTGAAGGAATTCCACCAGATCCATTGGTCCTCTACATACTAGATAGGGTAAAAATATGAATTTATGAGGGTTTTGAAATCCTCCCACTCTGTCACTAGAGGATCTCCCTCCAACATAAATGTCTTCATGTGGCTTTCCCACTAGGTCAAAGCATGACCCTTCAATTTTAGCTAAGGAAATGAAATATGTTATTATTCCTCTATATGATAAGAACTAACATAGACTTCAACTTCTTGCAACCAGTGATTTAACTTCAAAGTTCCAATCTCACCATGATATGGATTTATGGAAACCTTCACTTCCATTTTGAATAAGGACTGTGAATCGTTCACAATAGTTCAATTGCATTGTTCCCTTTTAGGTCATTTCTTAGATTTCCTCTCTATTTGTTCTTGATTTGCCAATTTTCCTTCCAATATTACCTCCATGTTAGAATCTCCATATTCTCCAAATAGCCTAAACTTATTGGTCAAGGCCACCATGAAGAGGATCACATTATGGTTTATAATTGTGACTTGTGCTTCTAGTCACATAAACCTATACTTTATGGTATCTTAAGGCTTATTGACATAGTCATTGGCCATGGCTGGGGTTTTATGACTTACAACTTAGTTGATTTGACTCCCATGCAAATCCCCACAATATACCCAAAGAAACCTACTTTGATACCAATATGATTTGTAAACTTCCCTGGATATTCCACTGAATAGTTCATCACAACAGATCTACTAAAATATATTGAAAGATATGAAATGTATCCTATGAGGGTTAATTTCTCCTTTGATTTTTAGATCCATTAATTAGTTTTTATTGCATACGCATGAAAAATGTAATTAAGGAAAAAATATAGAACAAATAAAACAATCACCCACAAACCACAATAACATAATACATGACCTTGGAAGCCCTTTTTGGAGAAAACCCAACTAGAAGTTGAGGTTGCTCCACTCTTTCTAATTCTCGAAATGGAAATGGATGCAAGTATAATCAAATGAGACTTGTGGCCCATGGGATGCTTTAGTGCACTAACCCTTTAGTCCACTAATTATTACACCACCGAAAAGGTATGTGTATGTATAATCACACTATGGGGTATCAAACTTAAGTAGAAAATTGTTACCTACGATAAATGCCATTTTTTGTCTCAAATTACTTCCATAAGGTTTTACACCCCAATTTTCCAATTAGGACTCACGGGTCAAAATGGTCTTATGAGATTATTCCTCCATTGTTCCACTCTAAAACATTGATATGGATGGCAAATGATATAATGATATAATTTGTATAACTGAGACTACCATTTCTTCAACCATGGTTTTTTTCCAGAGTATTATGTCCTTTGAATCCACTACCTCCCTAAAAGTTATAGGATCATCATTAGTAATAAACAAAGGAAAATTTGAATAGAAATCAAGCTGATTATATATTTTTAGTGGCATTTATTCCCAAATTGATCTCCTCTATGTCAAATTTTTTTTGTTCTTTTTCTTTTGATTCATGTTCTTATATAGAGTCGGATTCATCATCCTTCAATTCAAACTCTACCTTCTCTGGTTCTTTCTCTCTTGTTAGGAGGTCATGTTTGACAACATCTTTGATTTCTCTAAATATCACATCTTTAATATACACAACCTTCTTAGCTTCTAGGCTCCAAATATTATAAATTTTTAAATTGTATTTATATCTAATAGGGATACACTTTTTAGCTTAATTATCTAAGTTACTCATATTCTTCTCTAGAATGTGTACATAAGCATCACAACCAAATACCATTAGATGCTTAGACTAAGTTTTATTAAAAATCCATAACTCACGTGGAGTTTTGTCTTCCAATTCTTATGAGGGTGATCTATTTACTAGGTAAGAAAAAGTGTCCACTACCTCTGCCTTTTTGTTTTCCTAACCTGACTCCAGTGAGCATGCTCCTTGCTTTCTCCCTCAACATCCTATTCATCCTTTCTCTAACTCCATTTTGTTGAGATGTGTATGGAGTAGTATTACGCCTCAATATACCACACTTTTTATATAATTGTTTGAATTATTTACTTGAAAATTCTCCATCATTATCTATCCTAAGCACCTTAATTTTATTCTTTCTGATTTTCCACAAGGTTTAAACTCATTGATTTTTTCAAAGACTTTAGATTTCTTTACGATTAAATAAATACATGAATTACACAAGAATTAATCTATAAACGAGACATAATACATAGATTTAACTAGTGATGGAACTGACATATCTCTAAACACATCATTATGTACTAGTTGTAATATTCCATATAACCTTGCAGAACTAGAGGAGAATCTTATCCCATTCTGCTTCCCATATAAAAAAATATTAATTTAAGTAAAAATCCAAATATCAATTAGACATACCTTCTACCATTCCATTATCATGAAATACTCGAAGGCCCTTCTCTCCAATATGTCCCAATATTTTATTCCACATCATGGTATTTTATCCAAAGATTGTAGGAGTTTTTTCCCCTTATGATGCACTCTTAGAAAAATGGAATTTTTTCACCCATCACCAACAATGCTTCATATATTTTACAGAGTCCCAATCTAAACTCCTCTTAGCAATACCATTACTCCTCGAACCATCCTATAGGCATCCTTTTCAATGATTATTTTTACACTTGTATTTCTTACTAAAATAAAATTTATAACCAACCTTAGAATGTGCAGAACACTAGGGAGTGCTATAATCCTTCCACCCATGACATTCAACCTAAATTTTCCTGATACTGTGATTCTGTCTATCAAGTCATATCGTAAGAAAAAACCACCACCGTTGAATATTTCATACTTACAAAACCACTCCCTATGAGGATTCATATGAAAGGGCGTGCCTAAGTCACCATCCATGCCTCATGATATACATATGTAATTGAAAAAGATAATTACACTTCCTCTCCTTCATTTGAGAAGGTTCATGCTTCTATAGAAGGAACATATCCAGATCCCTTCCCTTTACTAGCTATTTTGGATGTACAATATTTCTTATAATTCATTTATTTTCCACATCTCTAAAATACCTTTACAAACTTTCCTAGATATTTAGATCTCCCACTCTAGGATTATTTTTACTTCTATTCTAGAAGCATCCTCTTACAAATAATGTATCTCCATTATGGATTTCCATACTTTTTCACCTGATCTCCTCTGATAATAAGGATGAGACTATTTCATCAAATATTAAACTAGTTGCATTACTACCTATAGCAACAACTAGACTATCCCATACATCTGATAGAGAAAATAAAAAACTAAAGCACTTATCTTCATATGAAATATTAATATCAACATATAATAGTTTAGTAACCCTAGTATTGAAGGCATTCAACTGCCTCGTCACTGAATCTCCATCCTTTATCCTTATATTATACAACTTCTTTTGTGGGTGCAATTTTTTCAATAGGAACATAGATTGGTACAAATCTGCTAACCTATTCCACAAATCCTTTGTTGTAGCTTCTATTGAAACATTTAGTAATATTGAATATGAAACACACGATCATATTGTGATATTTTCCTTTTGATCCAAATTGGTTCAGTCCTTTGTTGACATCCATATCGGTGTAGAAGTTAGATCCACATTGATCCATTGATCTCTGTCCACAAACAAATCTTCTATTTTTCACTTCCACGACGAAAATCTGACGATTGAATTTATTGATCTCCATATTTGAACTCCTCTCCATTTCCTTTCACCATAAGGATCAATTCAATAGATCTTCCATTGTAATATGGTCTACCAAAGGCTTGAGAAAAACCCATTAGCCATAAAGATGTCCCCTTGAAGCCAAAACTGCTTTGATTCCAAATGCAAGTTTTAACCCTATATAATTAATTTATAGAAATAAATTCATAAAAAAACATAAAAGATGTAATCTTGGAAACCAAAAACTCGGAAAATGAGGAAAATTTTGCATTATATATATTATTCTGTGCAATGTTACAATACAACATATATATCTCAACATCCATGAATCACCAATCCATTTACACTAGATTAGAATACAACCATAGTTCCTTAACCAAAACTAAAAAAACATGGGAAAAGCCACCATCCACCACAAAATTGCTTTTAGCAAAACCATGTATTGAAAACCACCAAAATAAATGCAAAAAATTGCCCAAAATTTTCTTTTCGAGGCCATTTCCAACGAAGGCCTACATAGGGAGGCTTTCCCCCTCTGCAAAACCTCCATTGACCCCCCCACTCCAACACTACTTACCACAAATTAAAATGGGTGGGTATAGTCGTGAAAAATTTATAACACATATCTAACAATATTAGATAAAAAAATTTCTTCACAATAATATTTCAATGCATCACTTTATTAAAACTTAAAACCTAGTATTCCCTAGAATTTTCAGTAAAACATATGCATCTAGAGTAGTGAAACTTACAATAAGACCTTAAACTTATTCTTCAATATAAATTGAGATTATATATATATATATATATACATAATTATTTTCCTATGTTAGACCTTAGATATTGGAAAAAATAAATATGTTCAATTGCATATTAGTGATATGTCAATGATCAATCAATTGTTATGGTTCCTGCATAGCCTTTGATGGGTACTAATAATAGAATGGATTACAAGAATTCTTTGAATTTTTTTCTATTTTACCATCTTCTCGTGATTTATTTATCTTCACAAATGCTCATCATTACTAATTTTTGTCTCCCATGCTTCTATCATTAAAAAAAAAATGGCATTTTTATTCAATGTACAATCCTCCATTCCAAGAGTCCATTGTTACATCATGCATCTCTCTAATGATAATGGAATAAAGTCCCGATTGTGGATTCATTTAAAATGATTCCACCCTACCTAAGGGAGGAGAGATCATACTTTTCATGCAAATTGTTTTCACTTATGGCCAACACAATTATCAAAATAAACATTTGACAATACACATGAAACAAGGAAGACGAATGCACCATAACTAGTGTTATACCAATTTTTGGTCATCTAACCTGTTACTATTAGATGGACTAAAGTACACCATGTAAGACCAATTTTACCATAGTAAAATTGCTTTCACTATGAAAAATAACTTAATAACCCATAGTTTATTAAGTTGTTTCTGGTCTAAACAGGAAGCCCCGTGAGGAATAATTGAATAAATCCTTATTTGTTTAATTTTCCTCGAGGGATAATTAATTAAACCACTGTTTAATTAATATTCTTTGTCATATTTAACCCAAAACAGGAAAATTAATTAGATAAATCATTATTTATCTTATTATTTTTTAGGAATAATTATTTAAAGCATTATTTAAATAATGTTCCTTGTTAAATTTGACTAAATCATTTATAAATAATTGAATAAATCACTATTTATTTAATTATTGCTCAACCACATTCTTAAAATAATAAATAAATCATTTATTTATTTATTATTTCTAAATAAAGGGATTTGACCAAATTCAATTTTTTTTCCCTCCATCAAAAATAATAAAATATTCCATAAAAGTTGGATCTAGATTTGGTTAATAATATTTTAATTATGCACCAATATCTAGAATAACTCAATATCTTGTTATAAATAGAAGGGTTTTTCCAACCAAAACACCTTTTTTCAGTTTTGTTTGGTCCTCCTTTAGGGTCCACTTCGTTTCCCTTTAGATTGTAGCCTTTCGCCACCTATTTTTCAACATTTTTCCCTTTGGTTTTTTGTTGTTTTCTACACCTCTTTTCAGCAGATCTGATCTTTAGATCCTTGTCCCTGCCGACCTTAGATCCATTGGCCATTTTGTGTATTTTGACTAGATTTCTCCCACCCATAGACTAGTTGTTGGGAAGCCCTCCTCCTTGGGTTTAAATTACTGCATCTTTAGTTGTTTATTTTACTGTCGCATTCAGTTTCCTTTGCTGTCATTTTCAGTTTTATTTATAGCTATACAACATCTTTTTTATTTTTTTTCTCTACACACATCTAGGATTAATTAAAATTAACATACTTATCATGTACACACACACCCTAAGCGAACTGCGTCTGGTTTACACTGCTAGGCCAAGACTTAAACATTGTAATCAATTGATCCTGCACCTCCCTGCCCTTGTTTACCTCTCTTCCTTATTTTGTTTTGAGTCTCTTTACCATAATTGCACACCCAAGGTGTTTATCCTAGAGACTCCAAGGCCTTCATCCTCATTTTCCGTTAGGAGGAATTACCCCACCGCGTAGGGTTCGTGTTTTTCCTCCACTGAGTCCCCACTCTGACTCTGATTCTGGTTCATCGGGTTCCCCTTCTGGTTCTTTCCCTGACTCTCCTCCATTTTTCACCTTCATCATGTCTGGTTCAGGACCTAATGCTAGTGACAACCCCGACCCTGATGTTGGAAATGCTACTAGTGGTGCCGCAACATGAACTATTCCGTCTGCTCCCTTGCTCCCTTATATGTTAGGCCTAAGCCTTCCCAATTTTAGCCATTTGATTAATGACCCCATACACCATGATCCTAGTTGGCTTGCTATTCCAACCAAGCTTCCTTCAGACATCCCCAAGTTTGAAGGAAATGTTGGATAGGATCCTACCAACCATGTTCATTTTTTCCACATGTGGTGTTCATCTAACTCCATCTATGATGACTCTATCCGTCTCCGGTTATTCCAGCGTACACTTACTAGAGAAGCTTCCAATTGGTATGTCGACCAAGCCTCCTCCTCTCATACTACTTTTGCAACCCTTTCCAAGGATTTTTTGTCTTACTTCCAGCTTCCCCTTCATTATGACACCAGTACCGAACTCTTGACCTCTTTCAGCCAAACTTCTGCTACAAGCCTATCTGACCATATTCAAGAATGGCACAGAAGGAAGAGCCTATGTCAAGCCCCTGTTTTCAAAGAACGTATCTACATGGACTAGTTCCTCAGATCCATTTTTCCTACTATTGGTAAAGATGTCGCATCTCACATCCCTCAGACCGAGGAATATTCCCTCCAGATTGTGTTAAAATATGATCTGATATACACACAATCTGGTTATGTTTATACTGTCTTACTTGATCTCCCTAGACCCACTGGTGCCAATGCACCGGGGGCATCCCATGCTGCCGACGATATCGTTGGATACCTTTCACATATGTACACTCATCTTCCCAAGGGTTATGGTTTCCCTCAGGGAGGGGCTAGCTACTCCAACACTTTTCCCCCTCCTAACAACATGTATCCAGGATACAGCATGCCTCCTCCGTTTTCCCAACCTTTTAACCCCAATGTTTCCCAACCTACTTATTATCCACAGCCTGGTGCTCCAGCTCCTCCAGCATTAGCACCTCAACCTCCCTTTCCTTCTCAATCTCTGCAAAAACAACCACCCCCACCCCCCTCAGGGTCAGGCGTATGCGTAGAAAAGTGTGACTAATCCTTCTACTTCCAAAAAGAAGAGGAAAGGAAACCAAAATTAATCTTCTCCTGGTAATCCTGGAAACAATCCCCAAGTGAATACATCTAACACTGCAACCCAAAAAAAGGGCACTCAGCCCAAGAAGAACATGCCTCTTCACACAAATAAGCCTTATTCTTGTTGTGGTGTCCATGGTCACTATACCCATGATTATCCCCTTTTACCTCAGACACGTAAACTATAGTAAGCTGAAGTAGCATCTCGAGGACAAAAATCCTCTTCTTAAGTTCCTCCCTATGTTGCACCTACTCAATTGGTTGTGTTCACCAATCCTTTCCCCCAGTAAGGAAATTTTCTTGCCCAACCTCCTGAAGGTCAGGTGGCCGCTCAACCTCCTCCATCTGGTACCTCTAATTACTAGATCCTTATGATGCAACCTGACCAGATCAATACCGCTGACCTCAACCTTCTGACTCGGTCTTGTCAAGCCCCCCACTACGTTTGTCGTTGAGCCCCTATCTTCAGGTCCCACGTGACCTCTTTCGACACCCAATTTTCCTTTACTGATCCCTCATCCTAAGGCATAGGTTCATACAAAGATCCCTAAGGGACCATTATGATGAAACACTGCTTCTGGTAAATCTTCCCACTCCTACAATATAGTAGATGACTTGGCGTAATCCCCTATAGCCATGTCAACGCTGGAAATCCTCCAATCATGCCCTTCACAAAGAAAATATCTACTAATTTCTATGGCCATTGTGGATCCTTCAGATGATCATTTGATTGTATTTGACATTGACAAGTCAGAACATCCCCCCCTTCCTGGATCCATCACCTTCCAAATTCTTGTCAAGATCCGGAATGCCAACGTCTCCCGTTGTATCCTTGACGAGGGGGCATCCACTTGCGCGATGTCTGCTTCTATTTGGAAGAAACTCAGATCCCATGAGTTAGCCCCTTCCACTATCACCCTCCATGCGTGGGATGGCCACTCTTCCCAGCCCCTTGGCATGTTCCGCAATTATCCTATTACTCTTGTCGGAAATACTATTTGTGTTAACGTTGAAGTCATTGATTCCCCCTTATACTACAACATTCTATTGGGTTGTAGCAACACTTATGCGATGTCTATTGTCCCATCTGCGGTTCACTGTAAGATGTGCTTTCCTCATAATGGAAATATCATCACCATCGATCAGTTGACATATTACGGACCAAAGTCCCAGACCTCTCCAGAGTTCATTATCTCTTCCGTGGCCAATAAAAAAGCAGTTGAACCTCTGACCAGTGTCTCACTCGGAGTTTATAAAGATTCATCTTTCCTTGGTTCATTCCCTGGTCTCCCCCCTCCTATCTCTTACCCAAGCTCGTCGAATGTTTGCATGATGCAATCATCTCGGTCTGACCTCAAACGGACTGGTTCGACTAGCCAGTAGCCCCGCCCTCCACAACCTACTCCTAGTACATTGAATCAACCTTCAGGACCCCCTCCTCAAGGCCCCTCATCTGTAGCTAGTGTCCATGATCCTATATATCCCCCTAAAATGGTTCCCCCTGGCCTTAACCATCTCGAAGTTGTCCTGCCTGGCCATTACCCCTCTGGTCAGATATCGTTTCTTGCTCCCCCTCCTCGAGTATTTTCGGTACCTGTTATGGCTATCTTGTCTCTTCCAAACATGACCCTCGGGATCCCAGTCTGGTACATTGATCCCCTAGCCAATATCCCACCTGGTCAGCCTAAACCTTACATTGCTTTGACCCCAATCCAACTGGTTGCCATGACCCCTCCCTTTGCTTCTGTGCCTCAGTCACCTCAACAAGAACCTACTCATGTTGCGAAAGCCTTAGGTGAGGGGGGGAAATCTCGTAAGAAGGCACCTAGGGAAAATGTTTCCCAGACAACCCATGCTCCTTCTCAGCCTCCAAAGCATACCCCTTCGTGTGCTTTGTGTGATGTTGTCGATCATGCCACCCATACCTGTCCTAAATTTCCTCGTCTCAAGCCCATGGTCAACGAAGCATTTCCCGAGTCTGATATCCCAGAGGTCCATGTCACTTTACCTGATTCAACCCCGAAACTCAAGTCTTTGCGCACAAACAATCCTTGTGCTTTGTGTGATTTCCATGGCCACTATACTCACCTTTTTCCCTGCCTCGAAGACTAAGGAAATGTATAAATTGTTCCTCTTGCATAAGATGCATAAGGTGACAAAGAAATTTCAAAACCTAGAAGCCTCCAATCCCAACAATCTCATAAAATAATACAACACACTCTCTTGGAACCTTATGAAAAGGAAATTTAAGGAGAAGGGCGGTCATTACAATTAAGTAACATAATATTAAATTAATTACATAATAAATGATAAAAATAATCCTTCATTATAATCATAAAATATGTTCATGATATAAATTTAGTTGTATAATTTTAGTTTCCTCTAAAACATAAGTTCACTTGAAATAAGTTGTCAATAATACTTTCAAATGTACATATTATGTTTTCCTCTATGATAGATTTACTCAAGCCTTCAAAAATAATAATAAATAGAAGAGGTTGGAGAGGGAATCCTTGCCTCATCCTCATCAAGGGCTTAAAAAAATGTGACATTAATTAAAACAATAAATGAAATTAAGGATAGACACCTAAATCCCATTGAGAATTTGAACACAAAATCATACATGAAGTGGAAATAACCTCAAATAGAGCTAGTAAAATATTTCATAAACCTTGGATAAATCTAAATTCATAACCATTGTGTTATCCCCTTAAGTTTTGATAGTGTCCCAACCCTCCTAAGCTCATGAGTATATCTACCATGCAACAAACTTGATTATTCTTTTGAAATTAATTTTGAAAATTTTCTCTTCACCCTCATAGTTATAACTTTAGCTATTATCTTATAGTATAGTTATAAGATATGACTATATAAGGGTATGGACCTAAAACCGTTAAATTATTCAAGATTGATTTTATTTCGCATTAAAGAGGTAAAATTAGAGTTAAATCCTTGAAGCGTTTGTATGATCTTTTAGTATCTTCCACAACCCTCAAAATCCCTTCTTCTAAAATATCATAAAACTATATAAAAACTTCACTATCCACCCATTTGGCCACAGGTTTTTATCCTTCCAAAGGGAGGTCAAATTAAATTTGATTATTTCTTTGACACCTCCTCTACAATAAGATAGTTTTACTACTTTGTATAAAACTAAAGGAAAAGGATGAAATCTTCACTATTTTAACAATACTTATTCTATTTGGTTTTTTATTAAATCGCTTGAAATGTGTAACCCACGTATCAACTGATTCCTTGAAGGAATTTTCCATATGAGCATCAAGATTTTTCATTTCCCAAATAGTATTTATATTTTTTCTAATGATTGGCGTTATTATGGAAATATCTTGTGTTTTCATTTGCATTAACTAGCCAAAAAGGCCTAATCTTTCACTTCCATTGGGATTCTTTTTCTTGCAACAATTTCTTATTAGCATTTTCTTGGGTCTTCAATCTAATCCTATCATTTTCCTAAAACCTTGAAATATAATCTCGAGTGTATATCTCTACTATATCCTTCTCAACTAGAATAATATGCTACTCTTCTCTACATCTTTTGGAAAAATCCAATTTGATACAATACATTTTAACTTTTTTGAGATCATCTTCCAATTGAATTTTATGCAGTTCCCATAATGAGAAACCAAAGCTAACCTACTACAAATTAGAAAGAATTAGGAACCCTTCATCTATTATAAGTTTTTTTGTCTCCCTTATCCATCTCAAAAATGTTTGGGAAGTGTTCCAGAATCCCCATCCACTTCTACCCAAATTGTAATACTTTATGGGTCATTCGTGCTTGACCTAGACAATAAAAAGATTCAAAATGAGTTTTATTTTCTCCTTTATTGACATGCGATCATTACTTCTATCACAAGGTTGAATTCAAAGTATAAAGTGATACGTCTTAAGGAAAATTCCCAAGCACGTAAGTTGCAACCATGGATTTAGAAAAATCCTTTGCCTTTACTTATTTCCTAATGTATTTATTTATTATAATAATTTAAATAAAATGTAGTAATAGAGAACTATATAGGAGCACTCCCTAGCCTATATCCTTTCTAATGTATTTTCGTTGCTCTTCCTATGACAGAAATATTTTTCTATCATATACTAAGAGATAAACACTTGAGTAGGAAAAGCAATGAAACACCAGTGGCGTAGGGTTGGTTTGGTATCAAAGAATGAGAAGTTTTCAAAGTCTAAACCTAATGTAAACTATAATAGTCAATTATTCCAATCTTCCAATGAAAATGTGGCATGTGAGAAGTTTGGATATGATGCATATATGGCATTTGACATTTTCTAAAGCAACATCACACTCTTGTATGTTCCACTTGTGTCACTCACCCACCCTTTTTATCCTTAGCATGATCCATTATACTCATGCATAAAAACACTAATACTTGCCAACTCAATCTACACAAGACTGGTCAATCTTCTAAATTGTTGCTTGGAGCCACTGCAATGAAGAGATTCATTTTTTTTCATTACCTTCTCTCGTCATCTCCTAAGAATAAATTATGCCTTTATTCTATTGCTAATTACTTGCAAAGAGTCATGAAGCCCAACCCCAAGCACCTTCAACTTAATGTAACTTGAAATGTGTCTAAAAAAAATCATTTAATGTAGAAAAGAAATGAATTGATTTTGGGTAACTCTTTCACTCTCTCACACCCAAATATCTAGAATTTGTCATTCATCAACATTATTCTTACAAAAGAGCATCCAAGACATTGATATGAATAAATGCATTTAAATAAATAGCCACTCGATAATTATGAATAGAGGAAGTTTACAACAAACAATAAAAAATAACACTTAAACAAAACTTTAAAATTAATGATAGTCATTTTGTAATGAATTAAAAAACATTAAAAAACCCAGATTTATTATCCCATCAATAATTATATTTTATACGCATCAAATCCTACAATGACACTTTGAAATTAAAGAAAATGTTATAACATTGGAATAAAAATATTCCACTAATAAATATATTTCAATAATTAAATTTTGTAGACATCAAATCCTAAAATGGAACTTTGAAATTAAAGAAAATGTTATTCCATTAGAGTACAAATATTGCATTAATAAATATATTTCAAATATATTTATGTTACATATAATTTGTTAAGGTTTACGATACTAAATTAATATGTAATTTGATAAATAAATGCAGCAAGAAAACTCTGATATTGAATTGTATGTTGGCAGAGGAACCTATCTCATTTCTGTATTTTTACTTTTATTTAATTGTTGCAAACTGAAACATGACTATTGAATAATCTATTTTATTTATAAATAATAACCAATATTATAAAAATACAAAAAGTCAACCATTTTTTTAATTTTTGATACGCGTAAACATATTTTTTTATTGGTTAATCACAATTATATTCAAATTTAAATTGAGTTTGGATTACATAAAAACCATCGTGTCTAAAAACCATGCTAACTACTAACAACTAAGTCTACATGCCCACGGAATGAATCTTTGTGCTTTCTTGACTTCTTTTTTTTTTTTTCTATTTTATGAAATAAGTTGGGTAAGTGTGTATATATAACAAGAAGAATTATGTGGTGGCAATATTATTATTTTTGTTTTTTTTTTTAAATTAAGTTTAATAAAAAGATAAAAATAATTAATATAATATGTTAGAAAAATAAATACAAAGTAAATAATTTATTTAATTAAATTAAAAGATAAGAAAAGTTGTGATATAAAAGTGATTATTATATTAAATGAAAAAAAAACAAAATTATTATAATAAATTTGTAATAATTTGAAAAACTATATATATATATATATCAATTTTATCTTAAGTATAAAGCTAATTACATATCTTTCTAAAATTCACACTATTAAAATGTTTTAATTAATATTAATGTTAACAATAAATCTATCATAAAATGAAAGGTACTAAATTCTTCAAAGTATAATCATTTTTTCAAATTTTCCATTTTTAAAAGAAGTTGCACTTCTAAATATTTTATATTTTTCAATTCAAAATAGATTCAAAATTATTTTATATATTTGTATCACTTATCTATCTCATATTAAATATGAAAGGAATTAGACATCTTCCTCATATACACAACATTGAAATATTTTAACAATAATAAATTTCTACTTCATTGAAATGTTTAACAACAATAAATTTCTACTTTCAATTGTCCCATATATATAGATATATTCAAGATGAAAAACAAACTAAAAATATAGATACTGTAACTTGAATATTTTTTTTAACCATCTATGGATCTCCTTACCACTAAATATGCACACACAAAACAAATAGCTACAAATTGTGCATAGTCTAACAAAAAACAACCAGATATGGATGCCTTCCTTTGTCCAGAATCCCCCAAAATGACAAAAACCCAATAATGTTCAACCTTAGACTTTCACATAGCATAGAAGAGCAAAAAAAAACCTGCATAATAGGACAACCTCCCTCAGATGTCAATATCCCCTAACTTATGAAAAATGCCTCTACAAAAAATAGAGTAATAAATCTTACTTGAACCTTGAACACACCCTGCCTTTGATAGTGAATTTTCCACAACATTTTGTTCTCGATAGATATGAGAAATGGAAATCCTAGATGACCTAATCAAAGTTCGAATCATATCCATCCAATGAGAGAGGTAAGGAGCACCTAGAGAGACTCTTTGATTTTCCCATTCTAGGGTCATCTTGAAGTCACCAAATACATCAATCTCAACAATGTCCAACCATTTTGCACAAAAGAAGATACCCCACAGAGGCAACATCTTTAATGTATATAATTGATATTTAAATATTCTATTTAAAATGGACAATGAAATATTATATTTATAATTGATATTAAAATATATTCTTTAAAATTATATTGAAATAATTGTCTTTTTTTAATATGTTTTAAAATTCTATCTCTCAACTCTATATTGAGTATAAGAGTAATTACACATCTATTTGAAACATATTTACATTGCAATCACACATAATATAATTTAAATGTTTATGAAATATACATGAACTAACATATAAATACCATTTTATAAATTTTGTTTTTTAATAAGATATATAAATACCATTTTATGGAAGCTTTTACTTATATAAATAAAATGTTCATTTTACTTATATTAAAAAATTATTTTAAATATAATTAATATTATTTTAACAAATTAATTATTTTAACTAAAATAAATAATTTTAATTTAATAAAAATAAATTTAAACATATTTTGAAAGTGCAATTTATTTGATAAAATATATAATTTTGTTTTTTAAAATATTATAAAATTTTTGGTTTGATTTCTCTATTTATATTGATATCATAGTGCTTAGAACTTATAGTGATAATGAACCACAACATTTTTTTATGTATGTGAATACAAAATGATCTCAATTACCAATTTTGTCAAAAAATAAATAAATAAAATAAAATTAATCTAATAATCTAATAATTTTGAAATTATAAAATCTTCCAAAAAAACGTTATTCTCATTTCCTTTGTGACAAGCTCATTAAAGATAACTAGTGTTAACTAGTTAAAAGACAATTCTTTTTATTATTGTGTCAGGAAAAGACTTAAATTATTATTATTTGTTTGGAAAGTTATTTTACTAATAATTAGTTTTGAATAATAAATCAGTTGAAAGAATTTCTTAAAGAAAGTAAAAATTTGATGGCAAAATGTTTCCAAGAACTGGAAAGTGGTTGGGGACAGTTGAAAATAGTTGCCTGCTCCTCCGGGGATAAGAAACTGATCCCAGTGAGGAGTAGGGGTTATGTTGGAAGACTAAGGAAGAGTGTGGATTTCCAGAGTTGGTAGAGACTAGTGGAAACACTCAGTAATCCTTTAAAAAAAATTATTTTCTAGCACTGACTGGACTGGGCGTCCTAAGGTCACAAAAGAAAATTAATCCACTGTTAACCCATACCATCCAGGATTGGAGCTTGGGGGAAAGAAGAGGACGTAATCGCCTCTCTTGATGGTTGGGAGTACCACAACTTGAATATGCTAAACAGATAAGTAACTCTGTGATATCTGAGAGAATAAGTACTGAAAATGAAAATTATCTGTAGTTTTACAGCCATATAGGTACTGTTATATTATTAAGAATGCTTAAGACAGGAAAACCTGAGCTTACTAATTATTATTTCTCTGTTATTAAGAATTCTTAAGACAGGAAAACTTGAACTTTCTTTATTCTTTCACTGTTATTAAAAAGACTTAAGATAGGAAAAACCTAAATTTACTATGTATTCATGTCCGTTATTAAGAATGCTAGAAACAATAAAATTGAATATAATATCATTTGCTTACTGTTTAGAAGGATTCATGATGGAATTATAATAGAGCATTATGAAATAAAAATAGGAATTCGAATAAAGAGAAGACACACATATACTCTCAGGTTTACTACAATTTATGCCCAACTCTCAGGGGTATGGTAAACAATTGAACATAATATAGCCACTCTTTTATAGACAGAAACAAATTATATGTTCTGTCAAGAAAATAAAAATTGTATCTCCATAACCTATCTGAAGCTAAACCAGAATAGAATAATAAAATAGTTAGAGGAACTGTTGATCTTGGGTTCCGGGTAAAACCCTACCCAAGACACATCGTTCTCAACCACTAAATCTAACCTATACATGGACATAAAGACTTGGTGGTCCAGACACCGAGCTAATGATTTTGATGCATAATTACATTTAAAAAAAAATCTACATAAGGAAAGATATGACAACAACAATTAGTCTTCTCCTTAATATTTAAACTCAATCTCTTTTATGCATGGAAGTGATACTCAAAACAAACTATTTAATTTACCATTATGTGGCCGAATGAAAGAAAAGGCTAGAATAACTCAGGGCAATAGCTGGCCAAGAGTTCAACTCATAATAAGAATTCTGATACAGAAAATACAATCTTTGGAATACGGTTCTTAAGAGTCAGATTTAACACAGAAGGACCAAAACTTAGAATGCATTAAGCGTATAAAAGAAGATATCCATAAGTTAAACCCTGATATAGAACATCAGTCGATAAAAGAGAACAGTAATTAATCTTTCCATTAAGATAACCACGACTTAAACTGTACATAAGAGGCTATATAGCCATGTTCTATATAAATTGCGGCTTTAATGGAATGAACCTCATGACAGTAAAAGAATACAAGATACTTTGTTAAAAGACAATCAACAAGAACAGTAGTTCGAAAGCACAGTCAAAATTACAAGCCATTTTTCCCATTGAACTTCCTTAAAAGATAATAAAAATAAATGAGTTGCAAGGGACTCGGTCCCACTTAGGAAATCTTCACAAAAATCATATGAAAATAAAAATTTGGTCCTGGGTCCTGTCGAAATAGAGAAAAATCTATCAAGATTTAACTCCTATTATTCCAGGAGAAATGGGAATGAATCTGGAAGGTTAAGGCATGATGTATATGCATAAATACTTGGAGGAATATGTTGGTTTTGTTAGCACGAACCAGAGTAACCGGAGGTGAGGAACTTCGAGCTTCTCTCGCACTCCTTAACCGGAATGGTAAGGGTTTGACCCATGGATTGAAGACCTATAACTCTGCCCGTCAAGGGAAAAATAGAAAGAAAAAAAGGAAGCAGTTAGTGCTCTTGTCGTAAAATGCATATTCAAAACTCATAATACAACGAAGAGGATATTAAAAGAAAAATAAAACAAAGATAAAAACCATTACTCCATGAGCATAATAAAACCAGAAATGGATACCTGTATTAGAAGCCGAACCTAGTTGAATCTGTGATGTCAACTGTGCTTGACAAGCCACCTCTTTTTCAGTTCTTTAAGTTTTTGAAGGAATTCCCACTCTGCGTAAGGGTTTGATATGAAGGAAACAAACTCGAAACTCACCTTGAAGGACTTTGTAAGGTCTTGCGATGGCGGAACCATGGTCCCCAAGGGATCCGAGCAGGTGTGGAATGGAAATAGAAACAAAATTAAAACTCAGCTCAGTTTGGGAACTCAGAGACGTATGCCGGAAGGAAGCTAGGGTTGGTGGAGTATTCTAGGCAACTCCCGCCCAAAATATCAATCGTATATTTGGCTGCGATGCACGGTGGAGATCACAGCAGGACGTATGGAAAGTCACACCAGATCTCGGTGAAATTTTCCAGTTGTACACAAGAGTTATTAACCTGTACCCGAATCATTAATTTTTCCAGAGGTGCCAGTGCGTTTCTCGATAGTAGCTATGACTATAGCTATTATGAACGATAAGAAAATTAATGTCACCATGTGGCAGAGCCATATAAATCAACATTCAACCTTAGTATTCAAATAAGAGCTATACAATAATGTGGATTGTAAATGAAATCCGAGACTATTAAGAATTGAGATATTACTATATCTTTTATAAAGTTTAAATGAGTAATGTTGAATTAACTACAGTTACTAAGTTAATAATTGTGAATTTTACATTGAGTATTGTAATCTTATCTCCAAGTGTAAATAAGTAAAAAAAATTTATGTTACATATTGGTGTGTGTGACAAGTGTTATCAGAGCCACGTTTATATGTTGGGACCCTAAGGGTTGACTAACGGTTAAGCTATGAGTACTGATGCACAGAGTGAGAGTGAGAGGATTTAGAAAGCATAATGAGGAGGGGAGAAACGTCATCATTACCCCAAGGCACCGGGGAACCCCAAGCTCAACCTGTGATGAACCTAGAAATGTGGGTTCAGTTAAGTGTGGAACAACATCAACAAACTAGTAGATTGCTGGAAGAGCAACAACACCAAACCAGTTTCCTGTTGAACACAGTTCAAAAACTGCAAGAGGAAATGGTGCGTGTCTGAAAAGACAATGAACGATTACTACAAGGCCAAGAAAAGATATTAAAGAGCCTGTCAGATAAACAAAACCAGGAGGTGGAACATCCAAGTAATGACAGAGGCATGCAAGAAGAATATGAATAGAAAACGAGAAATAAGACCACGGACAGAGTGGAAAGAATCCCATCTCAGTGAAGCAAGAAAAAAAATTACAATGAAATAGAATATGGAAATGTGTAAGATCAATGAGAAATTAAAAAGCAGAAATTAGAACTCCAGGGGGAGTTTCGAAAAATAAAACCACCAACGTATGATGGTGAAGTTGAAGAAGTGGATGAAGCATGGTTAATAAACATGAATAATTACTTTTAGGTGTATGAGTACAGTAGCAACTTGAAGGCTAGATTAGCCATATATCAGTTGAGAGAGAAATCCACTTTGTGGTGGGAAGAAGTGAAGAACATTCGCAGCATAGAGGAATAAGATGTCACCTAGGAATCATTCTAGCAACACTTTAAGGATAAGTATTTGACAAAACGGTTTTATGATAAAAAAGCTAAATAATATCACGATTTAAGGCTGGGACAGATGACTATGGATGAATATATCACCAAGTTCACCTCCCTGTTACGATACGTCCCATATCTTCGAGAAGAAAAGGATAAGGTGCAGAGATTTTTGAGAAGCCTGCCAACACACATGAAGGAGCGAATAGAATTTGTAAACCCCCGAACCATGGATGAAGCCATTCGTAAAGCACAAATGTGCTATCAGAAGTCCAAGGCTAAAGGGGAGGTCAGAAAACATTGGCAGCCAAGAAAAGGACAGAAAAACAGCTCAAACTTCAAAGGAGCAAAAAGCAGTAACTTTAAGAATTTTGCACGTAATTCTGTCAGCAAACAGTTTGGAAGAAATCATCTAAGAACTAGGTGGGTAGCAAAAGAAAAGCCTATGGAAGCATCCAGTAAGCCTGAGCAAGGGCAGGTGACTAAGCCACCTCTACAGTGTTGGGGGTGTGGTGAGGCACACTACTACAAAAACTACCCACAACGAGCAAGAAATGACATTGTGGAAAACTTGTAGGAAGCTTCTACAATAGGTGATGTGGCGCGAAACATCCCTCGTATCAATGCGGCATTGGAGGACCAACAAGAAAATTATCAGCCAACAATGATTGAGCTGGAAGGTAAAATACTAACTCATTCTGTTTCTATTTTGGTAGACCCAGGTGCAAGTCTGAGCTATGTTAGTCCCAAAATAGTGGAAATGTGTAAATTGAAAGAAAATAAATTTAAAATTTCATGGCTGGTATAGCTAGCCACTAGAGCAAAACAAAAATTAACTGCCAAAATTCCAAACTATACTTTGGAAATTTCAGAACAACAGTTACAAGTAGATTTGAACATTTTGCCATTAGGATCCTATGATGTTTTGTTAGGCATGGATTGGCTAGAAAAGCATTGGACCTTAGTGGACTGTAAAGAAAAGGTTATTTATTACAGAATGCATGACAGAACATGTAGAGAGATTCAAGGAATCAAAAATCCATTACAGTTATACCCAATTACAGTGTTCCAAATGAAGAAAAATATAAGGAAGGGATGCCAGTTATATGCTATTCAGGTGGGGTATGCAGACTCCAAGGAAAAATCACCTATGATGGAAAATATACCTATGGTACAAGAATTTCTAGAAGTTTTTCCAAAAAATATTCCTGGGTTACCACCAATAAGAGACATTGACTTCACCATAGAGTTAATGCCAGGAGCCTCTCCCGTGTCAAGGGCTCCCTATAGAATGAAATTAATTGAGCTGAAAATTTAGTTACAGGAACTGTTCGATAAAGGCTACATTTGTCCAAGTGTGTCCCCTTGGGGAGCACCAGTACTATTCGTAAAGAAAAAGGACGGGACCATGCGAATGTGCATGGATTATAGGCATCTCAACAAGTTAACAGTAAAAAACAAATACCCTTTACCAAGGATTGATGATTTGTTTGATCAAGTGAAGGGGGCTACGATGTTTTCCAAGATAGATTTAAGATTTGGATATCACCAGATTCGAATCAAGGATGAGGAAATTTTCAAAACAGCATTCCGTACCAGGTATGGACACTATGAATTTGTGGTGTTACCCTTTGGGTTAACAAACGCACCAAAAACCTTTATGAGGTTAATGCATGGAATCTTCCATCCTTTCCTGGATAATTTTGTCCTTATATTTATAGATGATATTTTGATCTATTCTAAAAATCGGGAAGAGCATAAGGAACATTTGAGGATTGTGCTGGAAATGTTAAGAAAACACCAAATGTACGCTAAGTTCAGCAAATGTGATTTCTTCAAAACAGAAATCTAGTATCTAGGCCATGTTATTTCAGCAGAAGGAATTGATGTTGATTCGGATAAGATCAAAACATTCATGGAATGGCGAGTACCCCAGAATATGGTAGACATTATATCCTTTATGGGACTAGCTGGGTATTACCGAAGATTTATGGAAGGATTCTCCAGAATTGCTTTCCCTATTATTTCCTTGCAGAGGAAAGGAAAAGTATTCAAATGGACTATTGAATGTCAGAACATCTTTGAAAAGATGAAACAAATTTTGACCACAACACCTGTATTAAGGATAGTTGATCCCAACAAAGAATTTGAAGCGTGTACAGACGCAAGTAAAGAAGGTGTTGGGGCAGTTCTATCTCAGGAAGGAAAAGTGGTGGCATATGGATCTAGAAATCTAAAGGATCAGGAACGAAGGTATTCAGCGTATGGTTTGGAATTAACAACAATAGTACATTCCCTCCAGGTATGGAGACAATACTTGTTGGTCAAGAAATTTGTGTTAAAAACAGATCATAGCAGCTTGACTAGTTACTTCAAGCAAGAAGATTTAAATTCCAGATAGGCAAGATGGAATGCCTTCTTAATTGAGTTTGATATGGATATTCAGCACGTGAAGGGAAAAGAAAACCGGGTAGTTGATGCTTTAAGAAGAAAACTACATGGTATATATGAGATTTATTATAATCAGCTGGAAAGTAAATTTTTGGAACAAGTGAGAGAAGAGGCACAAAAAGACCCAGAGTATCAATTTTTATGGCAATAGGTTGAAGAAACTAGAAAACAACGAAATACATCTGAATATAGAATAAATAAAGACTAGATGTTAAATTATAGAGGTAAAGTATATGTGCCGAATCGAGTGGATTTAAAAGAGATGTTAATGGATGAATACCATCGCAGTAATTACGCAGGTCACCCAGGTTACCAGTAAATGTTGACTGCAATTAGGAATATATATTTTCTGGCCTAGTATGTGTAAAAACATTGCTGAATATTTAAGTAAATGTTTGGAATGTCAGCAGGTGAAGGTGGAGCATCAACATCCCACAAGATTGTTGCAGCCCATACCAATATCTGAATGGAAGTGGGAGGTCATATCCCTGGATTTCATTACAGGCTTACCACGAACAAAAAGGAAAAATGACTCCATCATGGTAGTAGTGGATAGATTGATTAAATTTGCACATTTTATACATGTGCAGTCTACTTACAAGACTGTACAAATAGCCGAAATATTTATGAAGGATATTTTCAGGTTGCATTGAATTCCCAAGATAGTTATCTCAGACTAGGATGTTAAGTTTACTTCAGCATTCTGGAAGACCTTGTTTATAGGACTGGGAACTCAAATAAACTTTAGCACAGCTTATCAACCCCAGACCGACAGTCAAACAGAGAGAGTAAACCAAGTGTTGGAAGACATGTTGCGCATGTATGTAATGTAGCAGCCAACTAAATGGGAAGATTATCTGCACCTTGTTGAATTTTATTGCAACAACGATTATTAGGAGTCCCTAAAGATGAGTCCTTTCGAGGCCTTGTATGGGAGGCAATGTTGCACACCCATAAATTGGAGCATCCCCGAGACAAAATTAATGTTGGGACCCAAGATTCTTGGTGAGATGGAATTAGAGGTAAAGAAAATAAGACAAAATCTGAAGGTTGCACAAGATCGGTAGAATATCTATGTAGATAAAAAGAGGTCTTATCGGGAATTCTACATGGGAGACCATGTGTATGTGAAGATCAAACCAAAGAGGAGTACCCTGTGGTGGACCTCTTGTGCCAAGTTAGCTACGATATTTTGTGGACCTGTAGCTTATCGGCTAGATTTACCCAGCCACATTTGAGTACACAATGGGTTTCATGTGTCCCTGTTGAAGCGTTATGTGCATGATGTAAAGCAAATAATACATTGGAAAAATATACATGCAGGATATAAATAAAAAAAATTCCTAACTTGAGATATACATTAATATGTGAAAATTGACATGGAACCTTGTGGGTGCAGGTAGAACTAGACAGCGAGTTCCTGGTCGAGCCGCAACACATACTTGATCGAAGGGAAATCGTACTCTGCAAGCGAGTTGTCACCCAGGTTAAAGTGCAATGGAAGCACTTCGGCCCAGATGAGGCTATTGGGAGGATGAAAAATTTGTGCGAGAAGTTTACCCAGAACTCTTTGCAGAGTTAGATTAAAAACACCAAGGACGGTGTTACTTCCAGGGGGGAAGTTGTGACAGCCTCGTTAGATAACTAGTGTTAACTAGTTAAAATAAAATTATTTTTATTATCGTGTCAAGAAAAGACTTAAAATATTATTATTTGTCTGGAAAGTTATTTTACTAATATTTAGTTTTGAATAATAAATCAGTTGAAAGAATTTCTTAAGGAAAGTAAAATGTTGATGGTAAAATGTTTCCAAGAACTGGAAAGTGGTTGGGGACAGTTGGAAACAGTTACTTGCTCCTCTGGGGATAAGAGACTGATCCCAGTGAGGATTAGGGGTTCTGTTGGAAGACTAAGGAAGAGTATGGATTTCTAGAGCTGGTAGAGACCAATGGAAACACTCAGTAATCCTTAAAAAAAAATTATTTTCTGGCACTGGCTGGATTGGGCGTCCTGAGTTCACATCAGAAAATTAATCCACTGTTAACCCATACCATCCAGGATTGGAGCTCGGGGGCAAGAAGAGGACATAATCACCTCTCTTGATGGTTGGGAGGACCACAGCTTGAATCTGCTAAACAGATAAGTAACTCTGTGATCTATGAGAGAATAAGTATTGAAAATGCAATTTTTTTGTAGTTTTATAGCCATATAGGTACTGTTTTATTATTAAGAATGCTTAAGACAGGAAAACCTAAACTTACTAATTATTCTTTCTTTGTTATTAATAATGATTAAGACAAGAAAACATGAAATTGCTATTTATTCTTTCACCATTATTAAGAATACTTAAGATAGGAAAAACCTGAATTTACTATGTATTCGTGTATGTTATTAAGAATGCTAGAAATAGTAAAATTGAATATAATGTCATTTTCTTATTGTTTAGAAGGATTCATGATGGAATTACAATGGAGCATTATGAAAGAAAAACAAGAATTCGAATAAAAGGAAGACACACATATACTCTCAGGTTTACTACAATTTATGCCCAACTCTCAGGGGTATGGTAAAACCTTAAACATAATATAGCCACTCTTTTATAGATAGAAATAAATTATATGTTCTGTAAAGAAAAGAAAAAAATTATCTTCATAACCTGTCTGAAGCTAAACCGGAACAGAATAATAAAAGAGTTAGAGGAACTATTGATCTTGGATTTTGGGTAAAACCCTACCCAAGATACATCGTTCTCAACCACTAAATCTAACCTATACACGGACATAAATATTTGGTGGTCCAGACACTGAGCTAATGATTCTGATGCATAGTTACATTTAAAAAAAAATCTACATAAGGAAATAAATGACAACAGAAATTGGTCTTCTCCTTAATATTTAAACCCAATCTTTTTTATGCATGGAAGTGATACACAAAACAAACAATTTAATTTACCATTCTATGGCCGTATGAAAGAAAATTCTAGAATAACTCAGGGAAATAGTTGGCCAAGATTTCAACTCATAATAAGAATTATAATATAGAAAATACAATCTTTGGAATATGGTTCTTAAGAGTCAGAGTTAACACAGAAGGACCAAAACTTAGAATGTGTTAAGCGTATAAAAGAAGATATCCAGAAGTTAAACCTTGATATAGAACATCAGTCGATAAAAGAGAACAGTAATTAATCTTTCCAATAAGATAACCACGACTTAAACTGTACATAAGAGGCTAGAGAGCCATGTTCTATATAAATTTCTACTTTAATGGAGTGAACCTCATGACAGTAAAACAATACAAGATACTGTGTTAAAAGAAAATCAACGAGAACGGTAGTGCGAAAGCACAGTCAAAATTACAAGCCATTTTTCCCATTAAAATTCCTTAAAAGAAAATAAAAATAAACAAGTTGTGAGGGACTCGGTCCTGCTTGGGAAATCTTCACAACAGTCATATGCAAATAAAAATCCGGTCTTGGGTCCTATCGAAATAGAGAAAACTCTATCAATATTTAGCTCTTATTATTCCAGGAGAAACGGGAATGAATCTGGAAGGTTAAGGCATGATGTATATGCATAAATACCTGGAGGAATCCATTGGTTGTGTTAGCCCGAACCAGAGTAACCAGGGGTGAGGAACTTCGAGCCTCTCTCGCACTCCTTAACCGAAATGGTAAGGGTTTGACTCGTGGATTGTAGACCTGTAACTCTGCCCGTCAAGGGCGAAATAGCAAGAAAAAAAAAGAAGCAATTAGTGCTCTTGCCGTAAAATGCATATTCAAAACTCATAATACAACGAAGAGGTTATTAAAAGAAAAAAAAACAAAGATAAAAACCATTACTCTAGGAGTAGAATAAAACCAGAAATGGATACCTGTATTAGAAGCCGAACCCAGATGAATTTGTGATGTCGACTGTGCTTGTCAAGTCATCTCTTTTTCAGTTCTTTAAGTTTGTGAAGGAATTCACACTCTGCGTAAGGGTTTGATATGAACTAAACGAACCCGAAACTCACCTTGAAGGACTATGTAAGGTCTTGTGATGGCAGAACCATGGTCCCCAAGGGAGCCAACCAAGTGCAGAATGGAAATAGAAACAAAATTTAAAATCATCTCAGTTTCGGAACTCAGAGACGTATGCCACAAGGAAGCTAGGGTTGGTGGAGTATTCTAGACAACTCCTGCCCAAAATATCAGTCGTAGATTTGACTGTGATGCACGGTGGAGATCACAACACGACGTATGGAAAGTTGCACTAGATCTTGGTGAAATTTCCCAGCTGTACACAAGAGTTATTAACCCGTACTTGAATCATTAATTTTTCTAGAGGTGCCAATGCATTTCTCGGTAGGAGCTATGACTATAGTTATTACGAACGATAAGAAAAGTAATGTCACCATGTGGCGGAGCCATATAAATCTACATTCAACCTTAGTATTCAAATCAGAGGTATACAATAATGTGGATTGTAAATGAAATCTGAGACTATTAAGAATTGAGATATTACTATATCTTTTATAAAGTTGAAATGACTAATGTTGAATTAACTACAATTACTAAGTTAATAATTGTGAATTTTACATTGAATATTGTAATCTTATCTCTAGATGTAAATAAATAAATAAATTTTTTTATGTTACATATTAGTGTGTGACATCCTTAAAAAAATATATGGAAATAAAACTCAATTAATGATTTTCACCTTCTTACTTCTAAGTGCCCTTATCTCTATTTTAAAATGTGTCTATGGAAATTCAACTCAAACTCAACCAGTGATTTCCACCTTAAAAAAATATGAAAATGAGCTAAGTCCATAATATATTCACGTAAATATTCACCTCTTACCATTATAAACTTAACTCTTACCTTTAAGCACCCTTAACTATTTTAAAATACCTATGCAAACACATCCATTTAAGGTGCTTTAATTAGCTTAACAAAAACTCATTACATGACATGCTACGGGATATATGTTGACCTCTGAGGCTATTTTGGCAATGTTATAAGATTAAAAAAAAATATTGAAAGTTTATTTATACTTTGACAGTTAAGTATTCATATTTTTAATCAAGTGGCGTAATATAAATTTTTATATTTTTAATAAACTGGTGTAATATATATATATGTATATTTGTATAGTTAATTATTCATATATTTTTAATAAAGTAGTGTAATATAAATATTAATAATTAATAATTTTCATTCTAATATAATATTTATGTGAAAATAATTTAGTTAATTAAATAGAAATACATTTATAAATAAATATGATTAATTTGAAAAAGACAATCTCAAATATTAAAAAAATTTAACACTTTATTTTCACCAATTTTATTTTTACTTAAACTTTTTTGTTTAAAATATCTCAATTTTTCCCAAATTCAATTATAGATTCCCTCCTCATCGAACTCATGAAAATATCTTTCACCTTTTGCATGTCTGTGTTGGCATTATAATGTATTTGTTGTCTTTAATGACAACCTACTTGATGAGTTGTACATTGATTGAATCTTATTGATGCAGGGTGTATTAACATGCTAGTTTAGAGGTGATAGAGTGATTGAACATAGTGATAGAATGATTGGACAAAGGTATGCAGTTCAGCGTAACAAATGATTACGGAGATGAACATTTGAAGAAATACATGCGGGTTTGGTGAAGCAAAGCCGCGTACACGCACGGGTATGAAGATGAAAAGGCATGTACAATTTATGCACTGTGATTCTCTAAATACCAATGTATTTATCATGGTATTAGCCCGCAATATTGAGCAGAGTACGACTATTTGATCTCGTCAAATATTACCATGGACACTAAGTGTGGTTTTGACCTATGGTATTGGCTAAGGCTTAAGCCATATAAGGAGATGAAGATCAAAGTGTTTAGGTGTGCATGTGTGAGTTTGATTGATGGATATTTCAATCTGAAGTATGATCGCATAGTATGGGTTATTCATGAGTGGATGATCTAAAATAAGTATGCACCTAGTAATACAATGATGGATCATGATCATTAGACCTTAAATGACTATGTATTGTATGATTTTCCCATGGGTCATATATATTTGTGATTTGACTTGTGTTTATTATTATGTATGTCGTAATCTGGGTATGTCTAAAGTTCTGATGTGCAAGGCAACTATGAAAATTTATGAAACGTGGTCCATGATGATGCTGAGGGTTGGAGCCTTCAGTGAAGAAGTTGAAGCTTCCTACTAGTAGTAATTGTTGATCAGATCAAGGGGTTGGAACTCCCTTCCAGTGGATGATGGTAAACAAGATCAGGGGGTTGAAGCTCCCTTCCAGTAGCAGCTGGAGAATGAGTGAAGGTTGTATCATTTTGTATGTGGGTGCATGCGTGTCGGTTGAGTCTGCGCCAATACAAGATTGTAAGAATTTTTTCACTATAATAAAATTGAAGACAAAGACGACAACAATGGTGGTTTTTTCCCACATTGGGTTTCCACCTTAAAGCCTAGTGTTCATGTGTATTTCTTATTTGTGATGCTTTATTATTTTCTTACTGCACTTGTTTACTGCTTATCCAGTTTCTGATGAATCATTGTTTTAAGACAAACTCATGAAGATTTAATTAAAATAGAAGTTTACTGAATATATACTAGTTGTCTGCATAAAAGTCACATACCTATTCAATTTTACCTCAGGAAAGTAGTGTACAGAAATCATAATAAAATAAAATTTTATGTATGTTTTAAATACTGATTCACCCCCACCCCCTTTCAGTATTTTTCCCAATAATTGGTATCAGAGAAGATTCTTTAGAAGAATCTTGATCACTTGAAGGAAGATCCACCAAGATGAGCAATCAAGAAGGGAAAACATATATCAGGCCACCACTCTTCAATGGAATTAATCTACTTTTCTGGAAGACAAGAACAAGATCCTATCTACAGTGTCTTGGAGCATATGTATGGGTAATCGTTGAAGGAGGTTATCGGTTTCCATCCTTTGTTCCTACAAATGACGCAAAAAATAAGAAATACAAAACCAATGTAAAAGTTACAGTCAATTTCTTGTTGGGAAGCCTGACATAATAAAAAAATTTCAAAGTCATGCAACTAAATTCAACAAAGGTTATATGGGACAAGATCATCCAGATCTGTGAAGGCGATGGCAAGGTAAAATGTGCTAAACTTCAAACCCTTAGAATTCAATATGAAACTCTCAAAATTCATAATGATGAAATTATTGCAAGTTTCTTCCTAAGACTATATGAGATTGTGAATTGTATGAGAAATATGGGTGAAGAAATAAAATACTCAACCATAGTAGAGAAAAATTTGAGATCTCTAACTCCAAAATTCAATTCAAAAGTATCTTCCATCGAATAAATGCAAGATCTGAAGAACCTTATTGTTGTATAGCACCACGGGATTTTAAAATCCTTGGAAATTAGACTACACTCATAAAAGAGGGTCTCATTGTAAATTTAATGGGACCCATGGGCCTAGAACAATAATTTTTAAGGGTAAGGCTTCATCATAAGTAAAGGTCAAGCTGATTTCTGATGTTCTACTAGTGAATTTCCAACTATTGTAGCTACTGTAACAACCCAAAAATTTTGGCTCCCTTAAAAGTTTGGAGACCCCCATACTTAACTCCCTATTATCCTTACCAATAGTCTCCTAGGGTTTCATTCTTCCTTTACCTATCTAGGGTTTTTCCTAAGACTTGGTTAAACAAACCCTAAAAACCTAACCCTATAGGTCTAAAGCCTAAATTCTCTCATTAAGTCGCAAATCACAACTTCAATTTGTAGGAGAAGTCCTACTAGCCTTTAAAGATGTGATTTTCAACCTCCTTTACATGCCTTCACACTCCTAATGGCTAGTCGCACTAGAAAATTGTAAAGATGGCCACACTGGGCATTAGAACCGTGACTTGCAACCTCCTCTAGGAAAATTCACATTCCAGATCTGTAGTGACTCCTCATTGCGAGTTGACAAGGCACTAAAACTCACTTGGTGGGACACCTACTCAGAATTTGCAAAGAAGGATATTCCACCATATCAATAATATTTTCAGGTATATATCAATTTCAAGATATCTTATTTACATAAAATGGCAACACACCCACCTATATTCCCATGTGCCAATACGATAGAATGGATCTTGCAACACATAGATGAATATCATTGGGAAATTCAGAGACATAATGGATAGCCTATAGCATCCTTCTCCACTATTGATATTGCAAATTATTATAAGTTTCTTGAGCATTAATAAGCCTTCAATAATAAATGGTTATCGTTTTTCAATGAACCTACCAATGGAATATTGAAATCATGGTCGCAAGAGCCAACTAAGTTTATGCTCAAGGAAGATGGACTTTATAAAATAAAATGTCTCATTAAGGTGTACCAACTAATGGTTTCCATGATAAACAGATTATATGGGAAGGTGAACATTAACACCTTTCTAGGAGCATGGGTCCCTCTAATGCATATAGTTTCCATGAAGGGAATGATATTCAATTGAACGAGCATTCTTGAATTTTCTCTCAAGTCAAATATCCAAGCAGCCAAGAACCCAACGGAAGGTCAACAATTAGAGCTCTATATGGCTTCCTATCTCTTGGATGTAGTCTATGCTAAATGTGATTTTGAATTATTGGGTTTGAAATGGACCCCAAAAGAGCAGTATCCTGTGCATATTCGCTACAATTGGAGCACATGTTATAAGGGCATGTACAAAAGGATTGTAGAGCATTTCATTGATCCTTTGTAAATCAAATTCTTTAGATAATACCCTCCATGCATGTCGGAAAGAGCCAAGAATTCCCTCCATGATATTGCAAATTGGTTCCCAAATAGAGAAGCAACTTACATCAAAGTATTTGATTCCTCAAAACCTCCTCATTCTCTCCCTACATTGGTGACTGGCACAATTTTATAGGAGGTTTCTTAACAATTGACCACCATATTTGTTAGATGATCCAAATAACATAACCTTTAGTTTAATTATTTACAGTATAGTATTCAATTATTTAGAATATTTAATTAGATTTGGAGATATTTTAGAATAGCTAAATGCTGTAAAATATATGGCATCTAGAAAGGTGTTGTTTCTTACGAACTAATTTATGAAAATAGTTAGGAGTGTTGTTATGAGAGAATTAAATGTAAATGGAGAGTTGTTAATAAACTAAGTGATCCATAACAAAATTAGGTTATTATATTATCTTATTTAAAGCTATTTTCTCTGTTTGCAATAGTTTTGAGCGATTGTGTGTAAACTCTTGCAGATTTCATGTAATTTATGTTCCCTTATTAATAAAATTTGTGTGTCTAAGGACACTTTTTCTATTATTATGGTATCAGAGCATAATGATGCAGATGGTGTGAAGAGGAGATTCCAACTCTGCAGCATTTTGGAAAACTCCTTCAAAATAATCTATCCATGATTGGTATGCAAATTGTCAACTTTTTATTAAAGGAAAAGAAAATTGAGTTCAATTTATTTATTTTTGGGAAATTTAAATTTTTCATTATCAATATTTTTTATTTGAATATCCCCTGATTCAAAAAGGCCGAGTGTAAGAAATTTTTTGAGAAATTTGTTCTTGCCACTTTCTAGTCCACATTTCAAATTTCCAACCTTACATCTCCTCTCTGAAGTACTATTTCCACGCGAATTATGATTTTCTCACACGCTTTACAATAGTTTTTCCCTCAAGTAGGAGTCCGATTATCAATGGAATATGGAATCCTCCATTGAAAGGAGCCAAAGAAGTTGCCCCAAGTCTATTCTTATAATCGACAGCAGGCCTTGCTAGTAAGAAATTTGACCTAGTGAGCTAGTAGCATTACTACCTCCTCTATTCTTTGAGAACAATGCAATCCTCAAAGATCAGCTTCTACTATTGAAACCATTTTTACAACACATTAATGAAGCCAAAAAAATGTCTGAAAACATCATATATATCCACCAAGCCGTAACTAATTGTTAACTTTGAAGAACAACAACCATTTGAGGCTTGAAAAACTTTGATTTCAATGATGGAATGCATTATAGCTGGATATGATGCCATATTCAGAAATGGGTTTAGGGGAGGAGAAGAAAATCCCATGCGCATAATTAGTAATACGAGGTAGGAATAGTATGAAGTGCCGACCTACAACAACAACCATTTTATACACAGTCTCTCAAAAAGGAAGATACTTCAGTCCTACACACCACTTCAAGCGATTACCCGGAGGCGACATGTTTGTGGCTTAGCATTTGTGGATTCATCCAACACTACATCACTACTTGTAGCCACAACTTCTCTTTGCACCTCTATTGCAACAACAGGCTCAATATTGAAGCCACTTCAAACCACTATATATATCCTCCTTGTATCCACATATCATATAAACTTTGTTTTGCATAGAATTTTCCTTTATTCAATCGAGCTAGTAATCGAATTTTGATGTGATATTATTTGAGATGGTTGTATAAATTGTGAGAAAACATGGGGAGTCTAGTGGACAAAGCCAAATTGTCAATGATCCTCTTGAGATAAAAATGTTCCATCTATGTACACTTTAATAAGTCCTCCAATGAAATGAGCAAGATGATAATCATCTCCAAACTATTCGGTCCTTAATTATCTGCCTCTGGTCGATGTGGGGAAGGAGTTAAAAGGAGTGTTTTTTTTTTTTTGAAATTTGTAATTTTTAGAGTAATAAGGTGTGTATTTGGAGTAATAAGGTATAAAATTTTGTAATAAGGTGTTGTTTTTTTTTTTTTTTTTGGGGGTGATAAAATTGTAACTCAAAGTAATTTTTTTACTTTGAGGGGGGTATTTGAGAAGTTAACTAGCTACAATCATAGAAGTCAAACAACAAGAGCATTGTAAAGTCAAATTTAAAAAGTTTTATTGTAAAATTTTGGAGAAATTGACTAGATCCAAGTGAAAATCTCAGTCACTTTTCTCCTCTGATGAATATACGAGGGTCAAGGCCAAGCCCCGAAAGATCGTTTTTTGTGTGTGGTCTTTTGCATGGTGTGTTTTCCATCTTCTTTTCGGTGCATGATACATCTTGGTGCATAAATTTACTCTTACAATGTCCAAGATGGTAATTTATTTTATGATTCTAAAGGGGGAGATGTACTTGAATATATTTCCAGACTTAAGAACATTAAGCAGGAAGTAGTAAATGCTAGATTTCAAGTAGTGGATGATAGTTTCATGACTACTATTTTGGTTGTTGGCTTTCCCTCTACATATACCCATTTTTTTGAAAATTTACAAGTAATTGGAAAGCTAGCGAAGTTAAAACTTGATTAATTAAGTGAAATGATAGCTCAACATGAAAAAAACTTTTGGGAAGAAGAAACAGAATGGGGAAGATGTCTTCTTCACATAAACTAGCACTAGTAAATATTCAACTGATAGTTCTGGAGGTAGAGGAAGAGGGAAAATCAATAAAAATCTAAGAGCTCATAGAAGAAAAGTTTGTGGTAGAAGTCAAGGCAGAGCAAACAAATTCAGTAGAGACAATAGTTCTGGCAGAGGTAAGATTCAAGGAAGAGGAAATAGTCAAGCCAGAGGCAACAATCAAGGAAGAGGACAAAGTCAAGGTAGAGGAAAAAATAAAATAAGAGGAAAAAGAAGAGGTAGAGGACAAAATCAAGTTAGAGATAGATATTTCAATCTAACTTCTGAATATTTCTAAAGATTTTCTAACTTCTATTGAAAAATTCCAAAGTTTAACCAACACATGACACAATTTTGTAATGATCAAGACAATGATGGATCAGAATATGTATTTACTTAACATAAAAGTTTGGAATAAACAATTTTATATGTCTCCACATATATTAAAAGTGATTATGAATATGCTTGGATCTTAGATACAGGGACAACACAACACATGACTTTTCGATGTGACTTGTTTTGGAATTTTCAACAATTCCATCTCAATTCAATATTTCTTGCAGATGATACAAGACACACTCCTTTTGGAAAAGGTGTAGTAAAATATTCTCTTCCTGTCATTGGAGAAACATTAATTTAAAATTTTTGGTATGTACCAAATTTCAAGAAGAATTTGTTGTCTTTAGTCATGATTTGTCAAACAAGACATCCGGTTGCTATTGAGGATGGCTTAGTAAAAATAATTTCCATCAACCAAAATATGAAGATAGTCATGACAAATATGAATATGGAAATCTTGTAAGGATGAAAGGAACATTCATTGCATGAAATTATGACTTTGCAAGAGCAGCAAGTACAAATATTTCACCAATAAGGTTGTGGAATGTTAGATATGGGAATTTAAACTTTGAAATTCTCTCTCAACTTCAAAAATAGGGGATAGTTAAAGGATTTCCAACTTTTAAGAAATAAAATGCAAAACTTGAAGCTTGAATTTATGAGAAACAAAATCAAGAGACTTTTATAACAAGTTCATGGTGTGCAAATAGTCTTTTGTAATTGGTTAACGGTGATATTTTTTGACCTCTACAAACTTCTCTAGGAGGTTGTAGATACTTTTACTCTTCATTGATGATTTTAGTAGAATGAATTCGGTTTATTTTTTGAAGAAAAATTCAGAAACATTTTAAGTTAAAGAGAATATTGGCACTCTCAGGATAGACAATGGAGGATAAGTCACTTCCAATGAATTCCAAACTTATTGCAGGGAAAATGGTATCAAAATAAAACTTACAAATGTCTACACTCCACAACAAAATGGAGTAGCAAAGAGAATGTACCACACATTGTTAGGGATGGCAAGGTCCACGATAACTTTAAAAAATTTAAGTCCTTTATATTGGGAAGAAGCAATACATACAACAATCTACTTAAGGAATGGATTTCCTACTCGTTATTTGGATTGAATTACACCATATAAAGCATGGTTAGGTTTTAAACCTTGACTCAAACATCTTAGAGTTTTTGGTTCAGTGTGTTATGCCTTAGTTCAAAAATAAAAACAAACTAAGCCTGATTCATGAAATTTTAAGTGTACAATGATTGGGTATTCCGATGAAAAGAAAGGATATCGTCTTCTATCAAGTGGAAAATTTATTGTCAGCATGGATGTGATGTTTTATGGAACATAAAGAAAGAGTGCTAGAGAGATCAAAAATATTCTACAGAAGTTGGAAACTAAGGGAGATAAAAAGAGAAGAAGAATGAAAAATAAACCAAGTACTCAAATTAGGTATGATATTGAATTACCTTCATCCAAAAATGGTTTATCCAGCTCACCTACTTCATCTACACCATATGAATCTTCTAGTAGTTCATATGAATATCTTAGAAACAGTTCATATGACAGTGACTCTCCACCCCATGAACCTTCAGTTGATCTAAGAACATTTGTTTATATCAATCCACTTTACAATGATGGTGATTATTCAGATTTGCAAACAAGTGAACATCAGCTTCCTAAATGGGTCATTAAACTTTTGAAATATGTCAGGCCAGATGAGAAAAACAAAATAGGAACATAAGGTTCACATAAAAATGAGGAAAAATTTTCTTTGATAACAAATGATTTTACTAATCCCTCCACATGAAAAGAGGTAGTAAAACATAAAGAATGGAAAAAGGCAATGGTCATAGAATATCGGGTAGTGATGGAAAAGAACACTTGGAAACTTGTTGATTGTCCTAAAAATGTGAAACCCATCGGATGCAAATGGGTTTACAAAATTAAGTATAATATATATGGATACATTGACAAGTACAAATCAAGGCTTTTTTCTAAGGGTTCTAATATTAATATTTTCTAAGACATTATTAAAAGGTAAGAAGGGACCATGACCTGTTTTCCCTTTGAACGTTGGTTCATGTAATATCTATATTTTTAAGGAAGTAGAAATAGAAGTTGAATATATTAATCCCTTTCATTTTGTTGAGTTGAGGTTCCATAGATGTGACCCAAGGAGGATTGCATCAACACATTTCAAGTCAATTGGATTTGGGTGGGCCTATGCTCACTCTACTGATGATGAAGAAGAAAATACAAAAAAAAATATAACCCTTCTAGGGCAGTCGGATCAAATGTGCAACAAGAAAAGGAGGGAGAATATTCATATAATGATACACAAGAGATCATGAGTCTTGAAGCTTGAGAAACCATTATTAAGAGAAATAAGGGGAAATGAACCAATAAAGAAAATAAAAATAAACAAAAGGCCAATCAAGGAAAGGAGAAGCAAATGAAATAGGAAGAAGAGGCTCAACAGTAACATGAGGAAGAATTTAAAAAAAAGAAAGGGTAGGAGGAAAACCTAAGGAAGTAGGAATAGGATAAGAAGAGAAAAGAAGAAAAAAAGAAGAAGAAAGAGGAGGAAATTAATAATAATATATAATAGGAAAAACCCAAGAGGAAAACATAAGAAGAACATAGAAGGAAAGAAGAAGAAGAAAGGAAACAAAAAGAGGAAGAGGAAGACAAAAAAACAACAAGACGCCATGGATAAATAGATTGAGAAAGATCTACATAGAGAATAAGAGGAAAAAGAAACAACTAATCATCAATCGAAGGCTTAATAGATGCAATTGGAATTTCCCACCTTGAACATTTTTCCATCCACTCCCATTACCGATGGAAATTTCCCACTACGGTAATTGGCCATTCTAGAGGAGGAAGAGGAAGAATTATTGGACATATATAGGCTCACTTTCGATTAGGTCAAGTGTAAAATCATTCAAGAAAGTTGTAAGTGATATGATAAGAAAAAAATGAAGCTTATATTATTTTTTATAGAAAGGGAGATTGTCATGAATACTACTATGAACCCTGAGATGATAGCTTCTATTGGGACTGCTTTTTTAATAGCTACAAAATTGAATATAAACCATTTTAACAAATAAAATGCAAACTTGAAGACAAATATAGCCACCTCCGAGAAAAATGTTGTACAATTATAGGGTGAGAACTGAGCTTTGCTTACCTCTCGCTCCTAAATAAAATATTTACAGGCATCTATTCTTGATGAAGTACAAATACTAGAGGAGGAGATGGAATTGTTTTATGATGAGATGATGGCTTTATATCAAGTCATGGCTCCATTGTAAAGCATGCGCAAAGAGTCAAAAGAAAGGGGAATTATGATCAAAGCAACTACTGCAACAATTGAACACATAAATGAATGGTCTAATCAATATCCTAATGCCCTTGAGGAAATTCCAAGGAAAGAATGAATAAAAATAGAAAATAATAAGTTTTTTTTTGTGTATAGATGTAATCACATGAAAAATTGGCCAAGGATCTAGACATGCTAATGGCATCATAAATGCACTTGCATGTCCAATTGGAATCTCTTGCTGAGTTGCACAAGGTCCATTCCATTGGTGCATTGGGTGAAATGAGAATGAAAGAGGAAGTAAAGCATGAGATTTAGCTGTTCTTAAATCCCATCAAACAAGTTGTTGCAAGGGATGACTTGGAAGTTACGGAGAATAAAATTACTCAGTATGTAGTTGAGCCTGTAAGCTTATACACAAACCTTATGAATCTATCAAATAAAGCACAAGTCAATGATTCTATTGTGGTATTGGATGCGCCAGAGTGCATACAAAGGTATGGGGACAATTTACAACACAAGATTATGACTCTTGTAGGAGAATACAAGTTATGGAAAGCCTATTTGGTTTGATAGTTACAAATCAATGTTACAAATATCTCTATTATTAGATTAGTTCATTGAAATTTTTTATTTGTTTTAATATTTGATTTAATTTTTATTTTATCAATAGTAGATTATAATGTATAATGGAGAGAGTCATTTGGAATATGAAAGGTCATAGGGAAGTTGAAGTGACATGAGGGAATATGAAAGGTCTTATAAGGTGAAATTTCACCTTATATTCTATAAATAAACCCCCATGACTAGATGTAAATCACCTTTTGGTTTTTGACTCAACTTGTGCATATTTTTTGAGAGCTAATAGATATTTTTTGAAAACAAATAGTGGCTCTAACTTTACACTAATGGATTTAATGGACATTTCATGTGGAAATTTTATTGATATTTCAGATTAATGTTTGATTCTCTATGAGCCTAAATGTGTAATGCTTTTCATGTGTCATCAATCATTGTGATATTATTCCTATGTTGATTGAATGGTATATGTTGTGCTTACCTTATGTTTATTTCAATCAACTACTTTACTAATTTGAGCATATATCATGTGTAGGATTGTATGGTTTCTTATGTTATCATGATATTGTTGATTATGAAATTGTTTATGATCAATGAATTAATATTTATATTTAAAGTTTTGCTAACACTGCTTCTCTTGAGATTCATTTCATGATACTTGGTCATTTCATATTCATATCATTCTATGTGTTTAATTTCTATAAGTTACTTGCATTTGTTGAAGTTTTATTTTTTCTCTAACGTTTGATGTTTATTTTGTCCAAATCAAACCTTTAACAGCATGGTGGAAGTCGGACCCACATACTAGATGGGACTCCCATACCAAACAGTGTAGAGTCTCATTGGGATTCTACACTGGGGAGATCCCCTTTCTATTGGTAGTATGATATGGCCCATCAATAGAACCAACCTACTATTACATAAATTTACTTACACCAACCAGAAGGAGACACCCATCCCATAATTTTTTAGGAACCAACCCGAAGGAGACAACTATCTCCTAATTTTACAAGAATCAACCTAAAGGAGACTCCTATCCCATGATTTACAATAATATTTTGTTATGTTCTTCCTTATTCCTCTCAAATTTTCACTTTGCTCTCTTCTCTACATTTTTTCACAAAACTTGAGCTTTGATATTCTCAACACTCCACACTTATGTTTTCTTTTTACACTATAGATATGTAAATGCCTTTATTTAATAGAGGGGTGATTTACTACATGGATTTGATGTTTCTCCTATCACTAATTAACCACTTTTCTCTTGTCTCTATTTATCCATTTTTCTTGATCACCTACATCTCTCTTAGCGTCATTGGTTTTGGCCATTCTCCTTCAGTACTTAATCTCTTTAGATATTCATTGTTTAAAAAATAATCACACTTGTTAAACTCAATATGTTTACAACCTTCATTACCATGGGTATTGACCCAGAATATCTTGATTTTACTGAGTCACTCAATAAAAATGTCTTTTACACTTTTAGTGGTTTCTTAACACTCGTGAATTTTCATAGCAACAAAAAAATTCATATTCACAATGGCTCCATGATTTAATACGTGATAAATCCCTTCCATCTAAATTTTTATCACTCACTCCCTTCGCATATTCCCATGTTTATGACCATAGGTCCATCATACTTGGAGCACTATATAATAAATCCTTTTTCCCTTTGCACTTACTTATACAGTGATTATTAGCCCTCAAAAACTATTCCTTGACCCCTAGTGACCAAGGTTCATGACCATTTCCTTCACATACTAATTTAAAAGGATCTTCACACATGAAAGAGCTTTACACCATGTTGATTTGAAGTTGGTGACAAAATTCTTAAGTGGGTGAAATTATGATTAGTGCTTTTCATGAGATTCTCATGCATTTAATTACGCATTTTATGAGCCTTTATTAAACTCATGAATTATTATTCACTCTTGATATAAATGATTAATATTTGTGAGAGGAAATTTTTCTCACATATTATTCATTTAATGTAATTAGGGAAATTGGTTTTTATGTGAGAAACCACCTCACACCAATTTCTATTTTTATCAATTGTGGGTTGAGAGAATAGGGGGCATGGTGGAAGAGTCTAGGTGGTTTTGAGACTTTTCCCAATTATGAGCTTGAGATAGTTGGAGATCCTACTTTCATGGATATTGTTTTTCCTTCCTTGCAATTAGGTCCTACAATTATGGTTCTTTTAATTAATTCTCTTTTTTGGAGAGTGAGTGAGGGAAAAATATATATATATATATCTATATATATCTATATATATATATATATATATATATTCCTTATGTGAGCCTTGTAAAAAAAGGAGGGAGAAGAAAGGGGAGAATTCTTAGCTATTGAGAGCCATAGTGCTTAGCTAATGATCGACCATAGAGCTTGAATGTAAGAAAGCTTGGAGAGCTTACTTTGAGGAAGGAATATAGAAGATTTGAATTCCAATTGAAGCAAATCCGGAGATGTAGCCCCAAAGAGATGGAGGGGTGAACTCCATTACCAATTGGTATTCTCTATCTTACTTACGTGCATGTGCTTCTTGATGTGTTAAGTTCATTTACCTATGTTTATGTGTTTATGCACTAGAATCGATGGACTAACATGCTTGTTTAAACATGTATAAGCCATAGTTAATTAAAATATCCTCACACCATAAATTATGGTTAGAGTAGCACTCGACCCGTGATCGGATCAAGTTTGGTATCAGAGCAGGTGACTGCTTTGTAGGATGGGCAGAAGAGCGAAGAATGCTGAAAGAGTGCAAGAGTTGCAAGAGATAAATGACAACATTCAAGCTGACAATGCGAAATTGCGAAGAATGTTGCAAGTAGCTAAAAAGGATAAGCAAGAGCTTCAAGAGATTCTACGAGCCAAAGAGGATTTATTGTCTAAGTTGAAGAAGGTTGAGATAACAGAGGCTACATCTCAAACCGAGGTATATAATGTTACTTCTTTTTTTCTTCTCTCTCAATATGAAAATAATTTTGGCATGGATGTCCTCATGAAGATGTGGTATAAAGGAGGTGGAATTGGCATAAATGGACAAGGAGTCACCCATCCATTGGAGGTTTTACCAAGACAACCATTTGCAGGCTTGGGTTATGGACAGGAACGGAAAGGAGAATGCTCGAAGTTAGCTGAAGGAAAAACTGTCTCTTCATCACCCGATCCTAAGAAGGGATTTAAGCCGCCTAGCCCCCATCAGTTCAAGGACAAGTCAGGAAGGTATAAAAGTCATTTAAATTCTTCTTTTACATATAATAGAAATGATTTCTTCCATAGATCTTCTAATCGTCATGTAGTTAAGCATCATACAAAGAAAGTGTGGGTAAAGAAGACAAATGTGCCCACGAGAAGTCAGACCAAGAAGAGTGAGAACCTTATTAATCCTCCTATATGAAGACACAGTTGAATGTGAAATGGAAATAATTTATGTAGTTTATGCAAACTTAGTGGCCATTGGGAGAAGAATTTTTCAAAGTTGCACCCTAAAATTTGCCACAAGTCAAGCAGACATATGGTGAAAGAGGTCATTAAGAAGGAGGCTCCATCCTCCAGTCGAAGAACATGATTACGAGAAGAAAGTGCTAGGTGTTGGTTTGGTAAGAAGTTCATGATGTTTCTGCAATGTTTATTTATGATCATTTGAAAACTTTCGAGTTTTATGGGGGCAGGTGTTGGCGAGAAGTCAGGTCTCGCGGACAAGACCCAGGTTCAGGGGTTGTGGCCAAAAAAAGGGGTCCGGTGTAGTCCAGGAACACGCCGGCATTTTCACCCTGCTCCGGAGAGCAGTGAGTCTCACCCGAGGCGTGCCGCAACCACATGCAGAAGGGGATGAGATCAATGGCAAGGAACAAATTCGCAACTCATGAAGGACAGTGCATCGATTACATATACAGAGTTATATACGCAAGATCACCTAATAAGCATTCAGACATTTGCAAATAAAATTTTAAAATAGCATAAACACATTACAGGCATGTAAACATCTTATTGAGACAGCAACCCTCCATTGTATTAATCTCTTGGCCAAACACATGATTACATGGCATTCTCACTGATAGCTTACAAATCTGATACAGATGGATTTCGGAACAGAAAGGTAGAATAGAGAAGATGAGGAACCCTAGGAAGGTCATGCATGATTCTTCCGCAGTTGCTCTGTGCGTCTTCCCCTGTTATGAGCCTCGCAACCTCTTCAGCCTTCTCTTCTTCCAGCCGAGTGACTGTTATTTATTCACCCGCTCCCGCAACTATCAGTTCCTCTATGTCTTTTCTTCAGCTTCTCCCAACTTCTCTCCTGTTATCTGCGTGTTCCCCTTTCTGTCTTCTGCTGTGTGTTTTCTTCATCTGTACTTGTGCGTGTTCTATCTTCAGCTATCCCATGCTTCCGCGCCACCTTGGTAGCTCCGCGACTCCTGGTAGTTGTGGCGCGGTTGCGGTTGCCATGTGTCTTCATGCCGCAACTCAAAAAGGTCAAAATTCAAAATGTTTTAGCCAAGATTTCAAAAACTAATAAAAAACAAGGGCCCCAACAGGCCCCGACCACAATTCCTTGACTCATCCCCGAGTCAATCACAAATAACAGTCTCCACTTCCATTTCCCCGCTGGCTCCCGTGCCCTGTTCTGCTGTGCCTTCGTCCCGCGCCCTTTCCTGTTGTGCTCCTCCAAGCGGTTGTTCAAACAAGGGCCCCAACTCCGGGACCCTGCAGAGCGCTATATCTTTAAGCCCGGTGAAGTCCGACACTGCTTGCTTCCATTCCTGCATGAGCAAGTCTACTTCTTCAGAGATCCTGGTGGTGGCGGCCTCCTCTATAGTCGTCGGGACAGCCTCGAACAGCGTGGCAAGCTGGGTCTCGGCCTTGGCATCCAGCTGTTGTATGGATTCGGCACTGGCTCGAATGGGCGGACGGATTTCCTGAATGACCTGTTTGGCCGCTGCCGAGTCGGCCTCAGTCTGTTGCATTTGAATTTCAAGCTCGTCTGCCTGGTCATAGAGCTGATCTAACCGTACTGGGTCCGCGGTCTCCTGAATTTCACGGGAAATCTGTTGCAGCTGGGCAGAGATAGGCTGCGTTTTGACAGTGAGGGCGAGTGAGCACTCCTGCAAACTTCGCAGAAGGGCGTAAGCCTCACCCGCAGTGGAATGAAGAGTCGCCTGCATACTAACTGCCTGAGTCTGCTTGGCAGTCACCTGGTCTGAGTAGAAAATCTGTGGATCGGGAAGGGTAGGCCGTGCGGCTAACGCCACTTGGAGTTCCTGGTTCTCTCTGCATAGACCAGTGAAAGCAGTCCGAAGGTGGTAAGCCTGGACTGCTACACTGTCCTCCGCTATATTGTCAGGGAGTGGGGCATGATGAGCCCTCGCAACGGGCCATAGGTCGGAGAACGCCTGAGCAGTAATGGTGACCTGCTCCTGTAGGTAGGTCTTCTCCCTGGTTAGCTGATCGCGTTGTTCAGTAAGCGCTGTGATTTGGTGGTGCTGCTCAGTGCACTACTGCTGTAGCTCTGAATGAATCTGTTTGGCCTTGAGGGCCGCCCGCTGAATGAGTAGGTACAGCTGCCCTATACCCCATGTTTCTACATTGGCCGTGCCAGAAGCGCCCTGCTCCAGCACCCGTTCCTGTAAAGGTTGGCCACTGGCCGCTGATCGGTTGGAGTTCTCAAGAGGAGGGACCGGTGTCTGCTGCTGCATTGAGGTGGCCATATCGGACTCCGGTCAGTCTTGCTGAGTGTTCTGGTCTGGGGGAGGGTCAGCCGAATCAGCCCCAACAGTGGCCAGCTGGGTAGATATAGTAGAGACAGGATCCTGGGGTGTGGCCATAGGGTCAACCGACGGTACTACGGCTTCAGTACTGGACGTGACTTCCACTCCGTGGTCTCCTCCGAAAAGTTCCCGGATGAGAGGATTTGATACAGTGGCTGATGAATTGGAGGGAGCGGAGGAGGTGGCAGGTGGACGACCGGTGGAGGGAGCAGTGGACGGGGTGAAAGAGGTATGGAGGAGGCGAATGTTGAGGAACTCTGACGGATCGATCAGGGGTTCCTCCGGAATCAACGTCCCTGTGAGTGGAGTGGATGGTGGATCATCGTCAGTAAGGTCCACCACTGGATCTATGACAGCAGTGCGGGCCCTCTTGGAGGGAGGGGGGTCTGATGGATCAGGTCCCGAGCCCGTTTCGCCCATCGGGGTGATGATAGGGCTGGTAGAGGTGAATAAGTTGGTGGGGATGGGGGACGTGAGAGGGGCGGTATGGGAGGGAGCAAGAGACCAACCAAGCTGGAATTCAGAAAATGAGCGAAACAAAGGGGCACCACTTGAAACAACTTGGGTTACCACGTTAATACTTCGTACCTGGGCATTGAAGTGTTGTACGACAGGGATCAGTGATTCAGGCAGTTCCTGTGCGGTCCCGGCTGCATCCTGCGGAGGTCCCGCCGCAACCTGTGAGGACCCCGCTGCACCTGTCTCGGCAGGCTGCTGTGCCGGCAGCATCCGCTCAAAGTTATATCAGGGGATCCCATTGCGGATGTACTTTGTGACCCCCGGCCATGCAGAGAACTCGCGGTGAAAGGTATCATCATTCAACTGGAATATGAGGGGCACCATGTGGAAGGTGGCTTCCGGCACGCAAGTTGGGCGGAGGTAAGTGTGTCTGTGGCTTACCCCGAACCATACCTGCTCACTATACTCATCCAACAGGTGTCGGGGGACCCGTTGCTGGTTAGCCACCACATCTCTCATTAACCCGTACCACGCCCGAAACGCTTCCGCGTTCACCTGTTTGGTGCTGGGGTCAGAGGACACCTGCCACGAAGTGAACTTCATCGCGAGAGGCTGGCTCGCGGTAGTCTCTGTCGGCATCCGGACAGGAGGAATGTGCCATTTCCACATGGCGAAAGCTACAATCAAATAACCGTAAATGAAACTAGTGGTGCGCTTATAGTTCTCTTCGCAGGCCGCGAAGAGTTCTTTTAGCACGAAAGAACACCAATTCAGCCTGGTGCCCTGGATACAGTGCTCCATAATTGAGATTGTATCCAAGGTGCATTCTCCCTTGGTATAGTGTCGCATCGTCTTGCTAGCAATGAGATAGCAAGCGAACCGAATCTCTGGCTTATTAATCAAATCAATTTTGGCACCTTTCCCCCCCCGGCGGGTGCCATACTTTGTGTACAGGTTTGTGTCACCCGACTTTCAGGCGTGCTTGGAAGACGTCTGGCCGGCAGCGGAGACATTGGCGCCATTTTGAGACAGCCCTGTAAGCCGATGAATGTCTTCGGCATGGATGGGGATTTCTTCGTTGAGCCACAGGGACCCGTTCTGTATTCGACTGAGGAGGAACCGGGTGCATTGCAGGGTCGGTCCTGTAGTTCCGAAAACAGGGATTATCCTTAAATTCATCAAGGACGATTGTTGGAGGCCCCTGTATTCTTGTCGCATTCGGCTACTGGAGCTATTTCCTGGTGTGTAGTGATGCTCCATGTATGTCTGCCAATGGAGGTGGGGGAATTCGGCTGGGTCGGGCAGGTTGGAGTCCATCAACGCTGCACTATCATACTTGCCAACCAGCGACTCTGTTCGGTGGATTCGACTGTCCAGCACTGGTTTAGGAACGGATAGGAGAGCCTTCGGCATCTTGGCCCGGCGCTGGTAAACCTGGAGAATTCTTCTGGAGCTTCCTTCTGGGTGCGGTGTGCTTTGAGGCTTCAACTGCTCTGGAGTCACTGCAATTGCCAAATTGAACTGGTCCGTCATTCTCGAGCTATTGGTCTCCATGCAAGTTATGTCATCCCCTGGCACGAGCGGAGTTGATGAGACTCCATAACGACAATTAATTCTTGCTATCCTTCTTGCCTGCGATAATCGTGCGATCAATCGCATGCCTGTGTGTAATCTGACAGTTGCTGACGGCGTCATGGGGAAATGGGCGGACGCGACGGCTGAGGGAACTGCGGGTGATGGAAAATGATTATGGTACGATTACAGTCTACTTATGGTAATTTATGATGCAAATCTGAGCGATCCTACGGACTGACAAAAGGACTAACGGAAATGACCTGGACTGACACTGGCACGGGGATGGATCCTATAAGGACGACACGCTGGACTGGCGCGGTGACACGCTGGACTGGTCCGCCCCAACCACAGTCGGTTGCGGTGAGGTAACCGCAACTGACCAGTTATTTGATAGACTGCCTATGAATGGAAAAGACTCCCTACGCTCATCCCGGTTGCGGGAGAGTTATTTGACTAAGCTACTCTACGGGTTCTCTCGGTTGTGAGAGTTATTGATGAGAAGTGAAAGGGACCTACTCCTGGTAGGGTTTCAGGCGTGCGCCATTCACCCACCCAGGGAGAACTATACCATCCAGCTGTGCCAACCGAGCGGCTCCTGAGTCGCGGATCTCGGTGACCAAGTAGGGTCCCAACCAGTGCATCTGGAGCTTGCCTGGAAACTTCTGGAACCGGCTATCATATAAGAGAACTTTGGCACCGACTTGGAAGGCTTTGGTTTTGATGTGGCAGTCGTGCCACGCTTTATGCCTGGCCTTCTGAACCTTCTGGTGGAATTCTTCCAGGAATTTAGCCTCATCTAGCTCCTGTAGCTCCTGGAGGCGTTCCCGAAGTGACTCCTCCTCTGAGAACTGAAGAGACGTTGCGATCAAAAGACTGGGTACAGTGAACTCGGTGGGAATCACAGCTTCCCGGCCATACACAAACTGGAATGGTGTCTGGTTGGTCAAACGTTTCACAGTGGTCTGGTAGGCCCACAGTGCCGCTGGGAGACACTCGTCCCAATCGTCGCGCTGAGCATTGCAAATTTTAGTCAAGCCTTTTTCAAGAATCTTGTTGAATTCTTCCACAGTACCATTGGCCTGCGGGTGGTATGGGCTGCTTTTATGATGCTGAATCATAAATGTGTCCAGTAGTGACTTGACCGTGGCATTAATGAAATGCGTACCCTGATCGCTGGTCAAGCTCCGTGGGCAGCCAAACCGGCTGATGATGTGTTCAAAAATGAACCGGGTAGCGGTCTCTGCCGAGCAGTCGCATACCGCTACTGCCTCAGCCCATCGGGTGAGGTAATCTGTGGCGGTAATGATGTACCGGGCCTTGGAGTGCCTGGCGACCAGGGCGATGGGACCTACGAATCAACAGCCCACTTTTCGAACGGCCGCAAGACATGCACTGGGTGTAGCGGAAGCTTGTCCTGGTGCGAAGGCCTTCTCGTCCGCTGGCAAACATCGCAGCGCATCACATAGGCCTTACAGTCAGCATGTAGCATCGGCCACCACAGGCCAGCTTGGAGCACCTTCCTTGCAGTGGGTTTCACACCCACATGCCCTCCCGCAACACCACTGTGACATTCCCACATCACCGCTTCCCGTTCGTGGTCAAGAACGCATCTGTGCAACACCTCATCAAGGCCCAGTTTGTATAGCTGCCCCGTGATCAATTGGTAGTTGGCCGCCCGGACAACCAGGTGGCATTTCTGAAGCGGGGTATAATCCTGAGGGCATTGTCCCGTGGTCAGATAAGTGGCAATGTCAGCCAGGTAATATGGTACTGCTTCGACTCGGAAGAGGTCGGCATCCGGCAGCTGATCGTCCAACGAGCCCTCATTCTCTCCCGTCTCCAACCTGGATAAATGATCGGGAGCGACATTCAACCTGCCGGGCTTGACAATCACCTCAAACGTGAATTCCTGGAAAAGTGGAAGCCAGCGACAGATCCGTCCTTCCAACACAGGCTTATTCACCAGATACTTCAATGCAAAATGGTCCGTGAAGAATGTGAATTTTCCACCCAGAAGATAGTGGCGGAACTTCTGGAGGGAGTACACCATCGCCAACGCCTCCCGCTCGATTGTGGTGTAATTCTTCTCCGCATTTGATAACCGACTGCTGGCGAAGTATACGGGGTGGTCAACTGTCGTCTCCCCGGGTTGCGCCAATACAGCCCCAAGTGCAATACCAGACGCATCAATATGCACATGGAACTGCTTATCCCAGTCGGGATGAACAAGTATGGGTGCCATCGCCAACTTCTCCTTCAAGGTTTCAAGTGCCTTCCTACACTTCGCCGTCCACTGGAACACCTCTGACTTCCGCAACAGTTTCTCCAAAGGGGCCGTAATCTTTGCGTAGTTGCGAATAAACCGCCTGTAATATCCTGTGTGCCCGAGCAGGGCCCGCAACTGCTTCACGGTCTCGGGGGCCTCCATGTGGACGATGACCGCGACTTTGGCGGGATCGACACAGACCCCTTGCTTGCACACCACGTGGCCTAAGAGTGTGCCGAATGGAATTACAAAAATACATTTTTTCAAGTTCAAAGAAATCTGCAGCTGACGACACCGGTCAAACATAATACACAATAGGGAGGCGTGTTTCTTCAACAGGCTGTAGACGGTCCAGTCGTCCAAGTAGACCTCCAGAAACTTGTGAATGTACTCCTGGAAAGCAGCAATGACAATCCGGGAAAACACAGCCGGTGCGTTCTTCAGACCAAACAGCATAACGTGGTATGCGAATGATCCCCACTCAGTGGTGAATGTTGTCTTTGCTTTGTCTTCCTCCGCGATGCGCACCTGATGGTAACCCGAAAACCCATCAGTGAAGGAATAAGCTTCGTTTCCCGCAACATGGTCTAGAACTTCATCGCTGAAAGGAGTGGGAAACGAATCATGGATGCAGGCATTGTTCAGGCTCTGGTAGTCTACACAGACCCGGATCTCCGCTTTGTCCTTCTTGTTCTGGATGACAATGGGACTCACCCATTCTGCTTCTTCTACTGGGAAGATAAGGCCTACAGCCAGCAACTTGTCGATCTCCATCTTGAGCTTTTCTTTGATACGTGGGTTCAGCCGGTAGGGTCGGTGCTTCACCGGCCTGGCCCCTGGTTTCAGCGCGATGCGCATTTTGCCCAGGTCCCCCTTGATCCCCTTCAGGTCCGCAACCGAGGACGGGAACAAATATTCGTATTCCCGGAGGAGGCAGAAAATTTCTTTTGTCATTTCCTCGTCCCAGTAATATCCCACCATTGCGAGCTTGGGTTTCTCGTCTGTTCCAATGTTCAGCTTCTTCGTCTTTAGTGGTTGTAAATGGACTCCTTCAGTCGTCGGCTCTTCACTGATGCTCCGCTCGCCTTCCCTTTCGTCAAAATAGAGATTCCTGAGGTCCTCCAGACTATCGTCATCCGGATCGCCGTCAATCTAGTGGCAAGCCAACTCGCGCCTGACCTCAGGTCGTGACCCCACCGGGCCCCCGTCGGGCTCGGGATGGCGGAGAAACAAGACCTCCTTGATTTCCTGTAGGGCCTGAGACTCCTGCGCCATCTCCCCTTCGAACAAGAAGCACTGAACGAACTTTTCCGTAACTGCTTGCCAAGAGCGGGTTCCCCGTTTCCGCTCTTCCTCCAGGTACTAGGCCTGGGGAATTGTACCCAGGGAGTGGATAAACCTGTGGACCCACAACTCCTTAGGGTACCGGGTGCTACGCCACTGTTCCTCGCAGGCCCGCAAATGGTGTCGCGGGTCGAAAGTTCCATGATACTTAAGCGTACTGCAAGGTCCTTCATCCTCTTTAAAGCGTGCCCGCAGAGCATCCGCCATGCACTCCCATCGCAACAAAGTGTTGCGGTGATTTTTCCACCATCGGGCCGACGTGGATTGCAAGGCCACATCCAAAAGAGGTATCCGGCTTTCAGCTGGAACCAGATCTTCCACCTTGGTAATAAAAGTATTGACTGCTTGCATGTTCGACAAGGTGGGATATCCGCGGATCTCAGTCCCTACCCATCAGACTTGGGAAATGGAGGCACATCTCCGCGTGGTGGTCTCATACCCCCCTTGCTGCCAGTCTTCCCAAGCGAGTTCGGATCCGAGCTCCGAGCTCTGCACACTCCGCCAACTGACAGAGCCAATCGCGGTCGGGTTAATATAATCGTCCCGCTTTCCTGCGGTCATCTGATAAAGGTGGTCCATCATCTGAGCATCCTCCCGATTGTCCACGGTTTCTGTATATCGCGGGCCTTGATATGGGTCGAGGGGCTGGGTGACCCGTACCTCCCCATCCACAAAGATCATCAGCTCCTTTTTAAGGTCGATGATGGCGTAATTCTCAAAAGCCCAATCAATGCCAAGTAAGGCGGGATAGGGATCCTTGTCGCCCATGATATCAATAACCTCAAAATTGGTGTATGTCTTCACCCCCGCAATGTCGACCTTGACACCCTCAAGTCAGCCGATTGGTAGAATACAGTACTAGTTCACCATCCTGAGTTGGATTGGTGAGTAGGCTAGCCGTGGCCTTCCAAGAGCCTCCCATGTCTTCCGTGGCAGAATGTTGACGTCGGACCCCAAGTCCAACATGGTGTCGCTGATTTGGAATCCCGCGACCTGCGTGTTAATCCGGAATTCTTTGACTGTTCGTTGCTTGTTCCGCTTCACGCGCTGCACGTATTGAGGGCCAGCGTCTGCCGGGTCTCTAAGTCCTGTGCGCCCCTGCAGTGCTCCTTCCAAAGCATGCTTGAGCTGCTACCGCAGCGCAGCGTTGTCAAAAATCCTGAGGAATAGCCGGAGCCAATCCTCGACCACAGTACCTGTGACGTTCTGCGCCCTAGATTTCGGCAGCATGGGCTCCTCCAAACCTCCCTCGTTCCGCAACTGGGCGAACGCCTCAACTGCCTCCTGGAAATACTTCTTCTGGACTTTGGGCCTGATCAACTTCTTTGGGGATGCCGGCCGAACCACTCGTGTTGGCTCCTTCCCGTGGGCATCCTCTCCAGTCTTCTTTCCGCCCCTCGTCACAATCGCGATGTTCTGCAAGTCTGCGGTTGCGGTCCCTCGCGGCTCTGAGTTTATCAGATTCGCTCCCCTCTGCCTCACCCATTCTTCCCACTTCTTGATGAGCTCCGGGCATAACTCTGTGGCGTGGGCGTTTACCCGGCACTAAGAACACCAAGGTTGTCTCGGGAGGGGACATTCTCGAGCCACGTGACCCTCCCGGTCACAGTTGTAACATTTTACCGGACCACGTTCGCCTGTGCGGCCTCCTCGCATGTCGCCGCCTCTTCCCCTTGGAGCCTCGTTCACCCTGTAGGAGGGACGATCCAATCGATCCACAAGTGCGTCGAGCGCCCTGCACTGCTCAGTGTTGTGAGTCGTGGAAATGCAAAATTCGTAGTACACATTATTCGGGACCATGGAGTACTTCTGTAATATCGGGCACATCCAAGGAGGATGCCCCAGCGTCCGAAAAATCTCGCAGTATTCTGTGGTGGAGGAACCCGGTTGAGGTGGGAACCCCGCGTAAGTCTGTTGCGGCTGGTAGACTCCCTGCGGGTTCATTGCCTCGCCACCACCAGGCGGTGGACCCCCCTGGATTGCTGCGACCGAGGGTCCTCCTCCTGCGCCGCGCAACCGAGGACACTCGGTTGTAACGTGGCCCTCTACCAGGCAATGAGTACACCAAACATTCGGTCGCGCTGGTCTCACTGGCTGGAGCTCCTTGAGCTTTTCAGTCAAGCTGGAAATCTTGTGTTGCAACCCTATCAAAGAAGGATCTTGTGGGGCTGCCCCCCCGATATTCCTGGGGGTAGCCCGCCATGGCTTCAATCTTCATGGCCTGCTCTAGAGCGTCCTGCAGATTACCAATCTTCTGCTGAGTGAGAGGGGTTCGTGTCAAGGGAAGCAGAGCCTTGATGAACCAGTCCCTCTGGTGGTTTGGATCGATTGGGTAGCTGAGTTTCCCGATCGCGTCCTTGAATCGCCGCATCAACTCCCACGCGGTCTCACCTTCCTTCTGCTTAATTTCCCACAGCTCTGACAGGCCCTGCTGGTCTGTCCGGGGAAGCTTGAATTCGCGGACAAAATCCCGCTTCACGTCTGCAATTACGAGGTTAGGATGAGCCTCGGACCACTTAATAAACCATCGCAGAGCCCTCTCTCTGAGCGTGGTTTGGAATTCTATTAACTTCCCTGCATCCGGTGTCTGGCGAGCCCTCCAGATGGCTTCGCACAGGTACTAGTGTTGCTCTACATCATCGTTGCCCCGCCCAGAGAACTCTAGATACCGGGTGAAAGATCCAGACATGTGTGCTTGCGGAGAATTGACCAGGATAAATCCTCCAGGTCCTGGTTGGGTAACGGTCCCACTAGGAAAAATAACACTACTAGTAACGCTTCTGTTACCGGACGTTACTGACGCTGATGAACTATTGTATGACTGACTCAATGCTTGTAACTGAATAAAAATATTACTTAAAGGTTGATACAGTACCAGGGGAAGGTCGGGATCCTGGCCATGCAGAAGGTGGGAAGTAGGGCTGCCTGGAGGGGTGGGTGCCGTCTGATCTTGAAACATCTGCTGCATCACGCCGTGCCATTCGTCATCAGAACTCTCTTCGGGCTGCATCTTTCCATTATCTTCGCTAGTCATTATTTCTCTTTCTCGCGTTGCTGGGCTCCCATGCACCCACTGCACTTCCACTGATGTCCCGTCTTCTTCCCGGGTATCCAAACCCATAGTTCCTGTCCTCTGAGGCGCCTCCTTTTGATTTTTCCTCTCGATCTCCCTTCTCTTCAAATCTCGCATTACCCTTCTTCGCCACCTATCGGTGATCTGTGCCCGCCGATGCGCACGTCGCTCCCGCAACTTGCATGCGGCCTCAACATCCATTCCCCGCTCCCCACTTTCACATTCTACACAGCATCGGTCCCCTCAACCCTTCCCCCAGCACGGGTGGTTTACACTTCCATACTCGTTTTGTTGAATTCAATCAACCCTTCGTCCACCATCAGAGCTTTGATCCACAGCGGAATCTCCCTCAGCAGCTTCCCTCTTATCCCTGAGTGGAAAACAGCCTCGGCTTTCGAGAAGGATTGGTAGCACTTAGCAGCAAACTCCACAATGTATCCTTCCAACGTGGTCCTTACCCAAAAATCCACCGCGCGGGTTAGTTCAGTGTCTACCCGATGCAGTGCCACCAGATCTTCGTGCGCCCACCTGCGGTTTATCTTCCGCGAGCCTTCTTGGGGCACCGTCGCTCGTAACCTCCGCAACCAATTGTAAAGGTCCGTAGGGAACCTTCCCCAGAAAATTTCATACGTATCACTGGCTGAGTCAGAGAAAAGAACAAGCTCCTTGATCGCCGCCTCCTTTTTCTTGGTCAGCTCTGCTTGCTGAGCAATGAACTGATCAAGATGATCATCCCACCATCGCCGTATCGCTCCTTCAAAAATCCTCGATACCATGATCTAGGTCCCCTCAGAACATGCAGGTCCCGGCAACGGAACCATTTGTTGGCGAGAAGTCAGGTCTCGCGGACAAGACCCAGGTTCAGGAGTTGTGGCCAACAAAGGGGTCCGATGTAGTCTAGGATCACGCCGGCATTTTCACCCTGCTCCGGAGAGCAGTGAGTCTCACCCGAGGCATGCCGCAACCACATGCAGAAGGGGATGAGATCAATGGCAAGGAACAAATTCGCAACTCATGAAGGACAGTGCATCGATTACATATACAGAGTTATATACGCAAGATCACTTAATAAGCATTCAGACATTTGCAAATAAAATTTTAAACCAGCATAAACACATTACAGGCATGTAAACATCTTATTGAGACAACAACCTTCCATTGTATTAATCTCTTGGCCAAACACATGATTACATGGCATTCTCAATGATAGCTTACAAATCTGATACAGATGGATTTCGGAACAGAAAGGTAGAATAGAGAAGATGAGGAACCCTAGGAAGGTCATGCATGATTCTTCCGCAGTCACTCTGTGCGTCTTCCCCTGTTATGAGCCTCGCAACCTCTTCAGCCTTCTCTTCTTCTAGCCGGGTGACTGTTATTTATTCACCTACTCCCGCAACTATCAGTTCCTCTGTGTCTTTTCTTCAGCTTCTCCTAGCTTCTCTCCTGTTATCTGTGTGTTCCCCTTTCTATCTTCTACTGTGTGTTTTCTTCATCTGTACTTGCGCATGTTCTATCTTCAGCTATCCCATGCTTCCGCGCCACCTTGGTAGCTCCGCGACTCCTGGTACTTGCGGCGCGGTTGCCATGTGTCTTCATGCCGCAACTCAAAAAGGTCAAAATTCAAAATGTTCTAGCCAAGATTTCAAAAACTAATAAAAAACAAGGGCCCCAACAGCAGGTATCTCTATGTTGATGGAAAAACCTAAAAAAATTCTGAGTCAAAATCAACAAATAATGGCACCATCACTTCAAGATGCCCACGATGCCCCTATTTTTCCCACGAATGATCTGCTAGAGGACTTCAATTCGAGAGAAAAGGGAGTCGTGACGGAGGTTAAGAATCAGAGTGGTATCAACGCTAAAGAAAATGTACATTGTCACTGTACTCGTTGACTATCTACATGGAATCCTCATTGATCACATCAACCTTGCCTCCCTTCTTTGCCATGATAAAGAAAGACAAAACCTCATTCAGCGCTCCCAAATTGAATAGGCCCAAGTTCGAACCTCAAAAATTGGGATAAATATTAGCAATTTAGATGGATCGGGAAAGGAAGACAAAGTTTATTCAACACTTTTCGTGATTATATTGACTCTGACTGCTGGAATAAGAAAATTCATGTTTGGATATGATACTGGAGTTATTTCTGGGGCTCTACTTTATATTCATGAATATTTTGACACTGTAGACAAGAGCACAGTTCTTCAGGAGACCATTTTGAGCACAGCTATAGGTGTACCTGCATTGGGAGCAACTTTCGAAGGGAAAACTTGTGATCATTTTGGAAGGAAAATTAGCATGCTCATTGCAGATGTTTTTTTCATTTTGGGTTCCATGCATATGGCAACGACTCTATCTCCATTCATTTTAATTGATGGCAGGATGATTGTTGGTCTTAGCATCGGTATTACTGCAATAACAACACCCTTGTATATTGCAAAAAACTTCACCATCTCAGAAAACCTGTGTAGTTAGATTAGTGCAAGGGATGTACTTTGGGAAAATTTGTGAAAGCCACCTTTCATGAGAAGGATAGTCACGCCACAACGATCCTCGAGAGAATTCACACAGATGTGTGTGGACCTTTCTCAGTAGCTTCGATAGCAAAGCACAGGTATTGTGTGATCTTTGTTGATGATTTTTCTCGTAAGTGTTGGATATTCTTCATGCAGAAGAAGAGCGAGACATACTCAAAGTTCTGTGAGTTCAAGGCACTAGTTGAGAAAGAATCGGGGAAGCAGGTGAAGGCTCTTAGGAGCGATAACGGTGATGAATTCATCTCTAGCGAATTCAAAGACTTTTGCAGTGCATAAGGAATTCGAAGAGAGCTCATGGCGCCTCATAACCCACATCAGAATGGGGTCGCAGAGCAAAAGAACAGAACGATCGTGGGTTTTGCACAGGTGATTTTGCATGATCAGGGCCTTCCCATACACTTGTGGGCTGAAGCTTGCAACACTGCGGTTTATATGCAAAAATCGTTGTCCTCATAAAGTACTTGGCATGAGTACACCTGAAGAGGCGTTTTCTAGTAAGAAGCCTGATATTTCTCCTTTGAAGATTTTTGGCTCACCTATTTACATTCATGTGACAAAGGATGCCAGGAAGAAGCTGGAGCTGACCGCAGAGGTTGGGATATTTATGGGGTACACAGAAACACCCCACAACTATGGTGTGTATTTTCTAGACAGTTGGAACACTGTTGTGCGACGGGATATAAAATTTCATGAGTAGAAAGCCATGAAGTGTTCACTTGAGAGGGAGCTACACTTGCATACAAATTAGGAGCTATTAGTTCCTAAGGATGAGCCTCAGGATGTGGATCAACCACAAGAGGAGGTTCATGGAGTGGAAGAAACCACTCATGCAGTGATAAACATCAGAGGGCGGAAGCTCACTATAGAAGTTGAGCGACTGAATCTTGATGCAGAGAAGAATGTAGGAGCCCCTAAATCACAGCGCAGACAGAGACAGTCACCTGACCGATTTACTAGGACATGGCTCTGATGATCAAGTGTATCGTGACAGAGCCATCCTCTCTCTAGGAAGCTATGGAGGACCTCGCATGGGTAGATGCCATGGTGGGAGAGTATGATTCGATTTTCAGAAACAATGCATGGGAGATTTTCCCAAGGCCGGAAGGGAAATCAGTGGTAGGTTCGAGATGGATCTACAAAGTGAAGCAAGCTGATGACGGGAGCATCGAGAAGTACAAGGAAATATTTGTTGCTCGAGACTTCTCACAGATTGAGGGGATCGACTATGAAGAAACCTTTGCACCTGTCACAAGGTATTATTCCATACAGAGCATCCTAGCTCTCTCAGCGTAGATGGGTTGGCACATTCATCAGATGGATGTGAAGACTGTGTTCCTCAACAGAGTCATTGAGGAGGGGGTGTACATAGATCAGCCTGAAGGATTCTAAATATTCAACAGCGAGTCGCATGTGTACAGGCTCAAAAGAGCGTTGTATGGGTTGAAACAAGCACCTCGTGCTTGGTACTCACGGATAGACAGTTATTTCACCAGTCTTGGATTCACCAAGAGTGAGGCGGATCCGAACCTATACCAGATTGTGGTGGAGGGTAAGTTGCTTATCATTGTACTTTATGTAGATGATTTGATACTGACGGGCGATGAACAGTTGATACTCTCATGCAAGGCTGATCTTGCAAAGGAGTTTGAGATGAAGGACTTTGGCCTCCTTCATTATTTCCTGGGATTGAAAATTTGGCATCGCAGTGATGGACTATTTGTGTCTCAAGGCAAGTATGCCCAGAGATACTGGAGAAGTTCAACATGCATGGCTGCAAGCCTATCGACACTCCTCTTCCTGGTGGTTGGAGGAAAGAGGATGCTACATCGACAAAGGTAGTGGATGCCACTATTTATCGACAGTTGGCTGGTTCGCTCATGTATCTAGTCAATACATGACCAAACATATGCTATGCTATTAACCAGCTTTTACAAGCTATGGTTAAGCCTACCAATCTCTTTTGAAAGGCGGGGAAGCATGTATTGAGATATCTCAGAGGCACATCGGGATATGGATTATGGTACAGACAGTCAGATGAGGTGAAGCTGCATGGCTTCACGGATGCAGATTTGGCAGGGAGCCCAACGGACAGAAAGAGCACGTCTGGAGGGATATTCAGTATCGGGTCTACAGCAGTTTCTTGGTATAGCAGGAAACAGAGATCCGTGGCACTCAGTTCAGCAGAGTTCGAGTACACGGCAACAATTTTGGCTGCATGCGAGGCTATATGGATGAGGAAGATCCTGGTTGGATTGTTTGGTTCACACTTAGAGCCTACTGTGATATATTGTGATAATCATAGTTGCATCAAACTCTCGGTTAATCCAGTATTTCATGATAGATCTAAACACATTGACATCCGGTATCATCATATCATAGATTTTGTGCAGCGGAAGATCATGTTACTTTCATACATTCCCACGGAGGATCAGGATGCAGATATCTTGACAAAGACGCTCACCAGGAGCAAATTCGAATACCATAGAGGCAGGATCGGGGTGGTAGATAATCCCTATCTTGTTGAGATGGAGTGTTGAGATTGCAACAAGATGATGAGCTTAGTGAAAAGAGTCGCCTTCACTAAGTGGGCTCGCAGGCTACTTTTGGCGCAAAGTCTATTTTTAGACTATGTCTATTTTTAGACATGTCGATCATATTCTATGAGTTGCAGGATGCTATTTGTGGATGGTTGGTCAAGTTTGAAAAATAGATGGACTTCTATTTTTAGACATACTGGGCGGAATCTATTTTTAGATTTCCAGTCTAAAAATAGATATGTGAAATATTATTAGCTCTTAATAATATTTAGACTCTAAACATTATCTTATTCTCTTGGAGCACTTCAGTTAAGTGCACAGATGTGGCACAGAGCCTATTTAAGGAATTACGCTATTCCCAGGGTTAAGTGGAGCTTGGCTGCATGGAGACTTGGCTTAGAACTCATGCAGGAGTTTATGGAAAGCCAGAGAAGTGAACCAAACGGAGTTGTGTTCGGGCCTTAACCTGCTTAGGCACAATAGATGAGTTGTATCTAGTCCAACTGACAGATACACTAGTGAGAGTGGTGTGAATTAATTATTAATTAATTCACTAAATATTAACTCATTAATAAACTGAAGAATACATCAGTTAACTACAGTGCATGGACAGTTTCAGTGGAGACCAGTGGAGAGGTAGGTGAAAGAGCAGGTTAACTATCAATTGTGACTATAGTGATGCATTGATTGCATCCAACACTCAGTGGCGATGCCATTGAGGATTGCGTGAGCAAGGTTGGACCACTTCGAGCTCATTCAAAGCCATTCTTTAGCAGGGATTGCGCAGTAGAGGTAAGCTAGCAGGTGGCAAAGATCGGTGCATGGATTTGCTAGATCGGACCTAATTAGTGTGTAGCGATTGTATTGTACTGAGAGCTTGATATGATCAGATTTGTATGAGGATTGTTACATGATCTCTATGACATATATTATATACATATAGTTTGGGTTTTTAACTTTAAGCTTTCCCATAAATCACTTTGTTAATGTGTGTGAATTTTTATGGTTTCAATGTGTGCATGCAATTGATATAATTTCCGTATATGATGATCAATAGTAGAAGAGATTATGTATTGTGCATGAAGTTAAAATAGTGTGTGATCAGGAGAATCTTGGACATATAACATATCAGTTATATAATTTCTACACTTCTATCCATGCAACTAAGCTAACCATGACTTAATTCTAATTGAGAAATTTTTGATTTACAACTTGGAGAAGAAAGGGGTAAAGGTGCTAATGGAGGGATAAACACATAAAACAAGGATTGGAAGTAAAAATATGGGTTTGAACCTTACTAAAACTTTATATCACAAAAATACTTTGGAGCAGGATGATTTGAAAAGTGCAATGGCAGACGAAAGTGTGATATGCGTATGTGATATCGCAATCACAATGTCGCAAAGTTAGAGGAGTAGTGAAAGTGATGTTCGGGAGTGGGAGCGAAATGCGTACTGCGATGGGGTATAAATTGTGAAGTGAAAAATTCTATGGTGCAAAAGTTGCGAAGTGATAAATGCGACGGGGTAAAAACTGCGATTTGCGATTTGCAATGTGGCAGAATGGAGAATATCGCAACCAGCGTCGGGAGTGGTAAGTATTAACGGGAATAAAATAAAAATTCAATTTGAGATGTGCGATGTGGCAAAGTATATAGAGCTATCACAAACGGAGTTTGGAGCGGTAAGTCTTAAAATAAAAGGGGAAGAGGTTTCGAAATGCGATTTGCAACGAGTGACGTGCTGGTAGGACCGGTGGCAGAGTGTGATGACAATATCACAATCAGTGTCAGGATCAGTAAGTCTTAAAAGAAAATGGAAAAGGTTGTGAAATGTGATTTGTGATGGGGTAAAAGTTGCAAAGTGTGAAATGAAAAAAGGCCAAAGGTTGCGATAAGTCAGATGACGTGGCGGTGCGACCGATGGCGGAGCGCGATACCAATATCGCAATCGACAGACATGAGCGGTAAATCTTAAAAGGAAAAAGGAAAAATATGTGAAGTGCGATTTGATAAAAGGTGAATTACAGTAGCGAGGAGATCGAGGAGAAAGGTTGGTGTGCGATAACAATATCGCAATCAACAAAAAGGAGTTGTAAGTCTTAAAGGGAAAAGGGAAAAGATGCAAAGTGTGATTTGCGAAAAGGGGAAGTATGGTAGCGGGAAGTTCGAGAAGAAAAGGGCAGAGGTCAACCTATAATGTTTTGAAGTTTTTTTTCGTTAAAATGGTTGTGATAGCTGTAAAATGTGAAAATGAAGGAATAGAAGGCAGACTTAGTCGTTTTAAAGTGTTTTTGGGAATAAAAGGGTGCGACAGCTGCAATAAGTGAAATAGAATGGAATACAAGCGTAACAACAGAGATGGAAGGGAGATGGGAAATGAAGCGGGGAGGTGTCAATGAACTTCTTCTTGACGAAGATTCTTGTACCTACAATCAACCCTGCCTACTTATGTAAAAAAATAAACAGACGAGTGTGTGATAAAAACAATGAACAAAAAGAAATTTTTTTGGCCTATGGGAAAATCTACCCCCCTTGAGCTCTACTAACATAGATGAGAAGGGAAGTCTAGATCCACAACTTTTAGATTTTTATCCTCTATTATATTACTCATAAGAAAATCAAAAAATACAATAACAAAGTGAAAGAAAAAACTAAACAACAATGAAACTATCAGAAGAAGAACTAACTTAATGACAGAAACAAAACTAGCTAAATGACAGAAACGAAAGAATGAAAACAACATAGAAGCTGAGGCACATGGGTTGGGCCCTAACCCACGAGCCCAACCCTCTAGAACTAGATCAATAAAAAGTCATCTGAATACTCATTGCATTAAAAATACAATCTTATTACATCCTGAAGGTCTTAAACATAATAAGCCTAATAGAATGGAAAATGAATGGCATGGGATGGAATGGAATGGAATGGACTGCATCGAATGGACCAAAATCCATAGGAATCAACTGGAATCAACTCTAATTAACTCTTGATCATCTTTATTTATCCTCAAGGGAAGCTACCAACAACTCCCTAAAAAATAGGCAATGAGTCCACTTGACTCCAAGTGAAGTATGGCTTGAGTGCAATTGGTCTTGAGTTCCTAGGATGCCTTTGAAATTTGAATTGCTCGAGGGGATCTCATGAGGATCCTTTGGCTGCCCTTGAGAGTTAACGAGGGTGGACAATCCCCTTGAATCTCTCCAATATTTCTCCCTAATTTCCTTATATTGTGCTCATTTATTCTTCAATATTGATCTTCCAGTGGCAGGGAGCAAGTCCCTAAATTATATCCCTCTCCAAATTTGCATAATCTGCCAAATATTCTCACAATATTCTACAAAAATAACCAATATTAGGCACAACTATGAAATTACCTTTAATCCTTCCTATGAACATATTAAAGCATAAGAAAAGATTATTAAGTGCAGAAGGAGATATTTAATATATCTTTTTATGTGCATAAGAGAGGTAGATGGGCCTAAGAAAGGTTAGATGGGAATTAATTTATGTCTAATTTAGAGGCCCATCATTAGCCCCCTACTGAAACTGTTGCTCATCCTCTGAGCAACCTATTCATCCACCCTGCCTTATGCTTCTTCCTACATGCTGGCTTATTTCATTTTCTGTTTATTGGCCTATGTGTTGCTCCTACTGCTAATCTTCTTGCATTTATTCTTGTAGGTGCTTCATGGAGGTCCTTAGATGCCTTAAGAAAATCTGTTTTGCATGCCAAGAGGCGGTGGATCCGAATTTTATTTTAGTTTATTTTTTTAATTGCATGCAGAATAAAATCACAGTTCTTTTTTTTGTGAGATGAGTTCACCCTTGGTTACCCCTTGGCACTCCTTGTCTTCCATTGCAATGAACTACTCACTACCCACTTTCTCAAGTCCTTTATATTATTGTCCCTTTCCTCTTCTTGGTGGAAAAAGTGAGGCTATTCACTAGATAAGGCTGAGGTTGTTCTACCATTAAATTTGGCTATATAAAAAACTTTCCTTATCACACTTTTTAATGTTTTATTAAGCTAAAATATATTTTAAGAAAGGGTTAAATGATTTCATACCAGAGCCTTACCATTGATTTGTTTTTGCAGGTGATATTGAAGCTGATGCTGAAGCTACTACTGAAGTTGCATGTGATAATCTACTTGAGTTCCTTTTGGAGCTTCTGAGCACACGAGGAGGAAGTCCAAGTTTGACTACCTTTGACCAGGGTGTTGACCAATTTTATTTTTGCGCCAACTTGTTGTTTTTATTCTTGCAAATGTTGAAGAGCACTTGCATTCGTTAGAGAGAGATACATGGAGAAATATATATATATATATATATATATATATATATTAAAGGCCTACTAGTTGCCTTAATGAGGTTTTAACTGGTAGGTCTTCCTAGGTGCCTCAAAGGAGGTTTTCACCTAGGATCTTTTATTTTTACTTTTTTTTCAACCAAATGACCGCCTCATGGAGGTTTTCAATCAGTGGACCAATCTTAGACACCTCAAAATAGGTTTTCACCTGAGATTTTTTTCTTCTCCACTTTCCTACTCTACTTGAAAAAAACAAAACCTTTTTCAAGTATAGGAATACTTCCACTGGAGCCATGTACACATCAATATGACAGATAAAATCATGTGCACACTTGGAAGACATGCTCTGACATGTACTTGAATAAGAGAGATGAATTGATTTGACTGGGATTGTATCAAGTACCGTTGGAGAAGAGTGTGTTGTTGCAACTTAATGACTGTTTGGAACCATATTTCAATATAGTTATGATGCCCCTGGTCCACTTGCTGAGTTGGATCACCTTGGCTGTCCTCTTCTAATATGGCATTCAAATATTCCTCCTTTTGCTGATTTTTCTCTTGAACTTATGGAGGAAATGATGGTAAACATGAGGAAACTTTCTCAACATATGATTCTGATGTCGGCTCTTCATCAAGTGCACCCCTTGATATTTTGATCTCCTAATTTGGATCTTCTTCTTCTTCTTGATTTTTTCATCAATGACATCAAAAAAATATTTTCTTTGCAATACATTTCTTGATCTAGGATGCAAACCATTTAGATCAAGAGGATATGTTTAGTAGTATTGTACCTCAGCATTGTAAGTGGGCTAAGATATTTCATGGTGTGGGTTTGGAAATGGTGGTATGGGTAGTTGAGTGGGGGTGGATATATAATATGGATGTGATTGAGGTTGTGGTTGCGGTGGAGGTGGATGGTAGGGATAACATGGAGTTGGGTATGGAGGATGTTGAGGATTTTCCCAATAAGGAAATTTCCAACCATGTTTTCAGGATTGGTTTTGGGGTTGAGATGGCCAAGGTTTCCAAGGAGGGAGTGTGTCCTAATTAGTTTGAGATGAATGTGGATAAGCTTGAAATTGTGAAGTGGGTCCTTGCGTCATATCCAGTTGACTAGGTTGCTAGGGTATCCTTGGAGCTACATAACATGCTTCTTTGGTGATTGCCTTGCTCCATTGTCTTCTTAGTAAACTTCTTTAAACATGGGGAATGATGGAAAAAATTTAGTAGCATATGATTCTGCATGGATAACAAAAATATCAACATCTTCTTTTTGCTCATTTTTCATTCTTAACATTTCTACCTGTTCACTTAGATTTCTAAGAATTTTTGTTTTAAATTTGTCAAGAAAATTTCTATGTTCATCTTGTCTTACCAATGTTTAGGTGGGTTTACTTACTCTTTCCCTTCCTCTTGATATGTGCTTGCATGTTTCACAAATTTCTTCAAATGGAAATTGGTATACATCTCCTCTACTCATGAGATTAAGGAGATAAATCCACTCATCCATAATTGTTCTAAGTAAGAGGGTTTTTAGTGTGTAAAATACTAAATTATGTAATTTTTCTCTCTTAACATTAAACATGTACCTCTCTATTAGATCCTCAAGGCTCTCATCTTCTTCTTGGTTCATTCTAAAAATTTCTTCTCTAAGACCTCGATCGTTATATTTTTCTAGAAATATATTTTGCATATCATTCCATGATCTTATTGAATTAGTACCTAGACTGATGAACCATTTAAGAGCTCTATCCTTCAATGTTGTAGGGAATAATCTCAGTTTTTTAGTGTGTGATAAGTAGCCATAAGATCTACAAAGTATCTCAAATTCAAAGAGAAATGTTTCTGGATCCTCTGTCCTCATACCATGGAATTTGGGAAGGAAAGATGGAGGGATGTTCTTCATATGTACACTGATGTCAATATCTTGAATGGGAAACCCAATAATATCCTCTTCATTGTCATCATATACATCCATCTCTTCTACCTTCAATAGTGTATGGTGGTGTGGTTCTTACTGCACCACGTGGTCAAGTGGGGGGGTTGGTATTGGAGAAATATATATATATTTTAATTATGAGTATCCCTACTCCTATGAGGCATGAAAATCAAACTTTTTTTTATTTTTCAATATTTCGGAAACAACATGAAAAAGGAAAGCAAAAAAGAATGCTAAAAAATAATCAAAGCATCTACTAGACACCTCTGCAACAACGACGCCAAAAAGTGGCGAGCCCTGCTATTGCACCAAGAGTGTTGCAATTCCCAGGGGCTGCCCTACTTTACTTTATCAACCCGGGGTTCATACAAACTTGGAGGTGACAATGCTATATACACAGAAAATTCATTCTACTCATGTCATCCTCTTATGCTCTACGAAAGGGTGCTACTTCTAGGGGTTCTCAGTGAAATCTGTCACACTTCAATGAAACTAAACTAAATTGTAGAAAGGAAATGACAAAAGGAAACTAAATTAAATTGCTAAAAATAAATGACAGGAAGGAAACTAACTACATTTCTAAAAATAAATGTCATGAAGGAAACTAAACTAAATTGCTGAAAGGAAATGACAAAAAGAAACTAAATTAAATTGCTGAAAAGAAATGACAGAAAGGAAACTAATTTGAATTGCAGAAAGGAAACTAGTTTAAACCACACTTAACTTGGCCAATCAACTAAACACACCCTACTTATATTATGCTCTATCTACCATGATTCTATCCATGCAACTAAGCTAACCATGACTTAATTCTAATTGAGAAAGTGTTGATTTGCAGCTTGCAGAAGAAAGGGGTAAAGGCACTAATGGAGGGATAAACACATGAAACAAGGCTTGGAAGTGAAAATATGGGTTTGAACCTTATTAAAACTTTATAGCACAAATATCCTTTGGAGCGGGATGATTTGAAAAGTACGATGGCGTATGGAAGTTTGATACGCGGTATGCGATATCACAATCGCAATATCACAAAGTTAGAGTAGTAGCAGAAGTGACGTTCGGGAGAGGGAGCGAAATGCGAAATGTGATGGGGTAGAAGTTACGAAGTGCGAAATTTGATGGTGCAAAAGTTGCGAAGTGAAAAATGCACGGGTAAAAACTGCAATTTGTGATTTGCGATGTGGCGGAATACGAAGAATATCACAATCGACGTTGGGAGTGGTAAGTATTAACGAGAACAAAATAAAAATGTGATTTGTGATGTGCGACGCGGCGGAGTATGGAGAGTTATCGAAATCAGCGTTTGGGGCAATAAGTCTCAAAAGAAAAGGGGAAAATGTTGTGAAATGAAATTTGTGATGGGTGACATGGCGGTAGGACGGGTGGTGGAGTGAGATGACAATAACGCAGTCGACGTCGGGAGCTGCAAGTCTTAAAATAAAAGAAAAATGGTTGCGAAATGCGATTTGTGGTGGGGTAAAAGTTGCGAAGTGTGAAATGTGAAAAGGAGAAAAGTTTTGATGAGTCTGATGACGTGGCAGTGGGACCGGTGGCAGAGCGTGATACCAATATTGCAATCGGCAAACAGGATCAGTAAGTCTTAAAAGGAAAAACAAAAAATATGCGAAGTTCAATTTGCAAAGATGCGAAGTAAGGTAGCGGAGAGTTCGAGGAGCAAGGGCGGAGTGCGATAACAATATCAGAATCGGAAAAAAGGAATGGTAAGTCTTAAAGGGAAAAAGGAAAAGATGCAAAGTGCAATTTGTGAAAAGGCAAAGTATAGTAGCGGGAAGTTCGAGAAGAAAAGGATGGAGGTCAACCTATAAGGTTTTGAAGTGTTTTTTCGTTAAAATGGCTGTGATAGCTGTAAAATGTGAAAACAAAGGAATAGAAGGAAAACTTAGTCATTTTTAAGTGTTTTTGGGAATAAAAGGATGTGGCAGCTGCAATAAGTGAAATAGAAGGGAATAGAAGCATAACAATAGAGATGGAAGGGAGATGGGAAATGAAGTGGGGAGGTGTTAATGAACTTCTTCTGGGAAAAGATTCTTGTACCTACAATCAACCCTACCTACTTATGCAAAAAAAATATATATATAGATGAGTATGTGATAAAAACAGTGAACAGATATTAGTTTTTTTGGCCTGTGGGAAAGTCTACCCCCCTCGAGCTCTATTGACAAAGATGAGAAGGGAAGTCTAGATCCATAGCTTTTAGAGTTTTATCCTCTATTCTATTACTCATAAGTAAATGAAAAACTACAATAGCAAAGTGAAAGTAAAAACTAAACAATAATGAAACTATCTGAAGCATAACTAACTAAATGACAGAAACAAAACTAGATAAATGATAGAAAGGAAAGAATGAAAACAACAGAGAAGCTGAGGCACATGCGTTGGGCCCTAACCCACAAGCCCAACTCTCTGGAACTAGATCAATAAAAATTCATCTAAATACTCATTGCATTAAAAATACAATCTTATTACATCCCGAAGGTCTTAAAAATAAAAATCCTAATAGAATGGAAAATGAATGGCATGGGATGGAATTGAATGAAAATGGAATGGAATGGACTGCATCCATTGGACCAGAATCCACCGAAAATGACTAAAATTGATCCTAATTGATCCAGGTGGCTCCAGAGACACATAGGGAAAAGAGGGCTCAAAAATCGAAGTGTTTGTATTACTCTCCAACCAGGTTCAGGTTGAATATCTCGTCTTCCTAATTGTGGTGGTGCGAACAGTTCGTCAAACCGAGCTATTATGTGACAATTACGAGCGGTCAAAGTTTTGGTTTGACTTGAATGACTAGGCAGGTTAAGGAGGACGCAATTTGGATGAAACCAAGCCACCAGATTCTGACAAGCTTAGGCCAAATTCCGGGTGAATTTTTGGGACCATTAATTTGTCTCCTACGGTGAAAAATTGAGTAATTTTAAATGGATGGTTAGTGTAATATAAAACAAAAAAAAATTAAAAAAATGGGCTGGCAGGCCATAACCCTCGCTGGACCCCATGCGATACCCAACAACATATATATGTGTTTGTGTGTTTGTGTGTGTGTGTGTGTGTGTGGAAGTTGGCGGGATTTTAACCCATAGCTGGCTTCGCCGGCCCCACCCATGCGCCAACCACATAAAACCCCAAACCCTCCACCATACGGCGACAATACACATAATTAACAACAACTATATATGGGTGGCAGGGGTTGTAACCCACAACCAACTCAATGTTGTGGCACCATGGTACCACTAGCAGAGATCACGAGGGTGGGCCAGCCAATGCGGGCCCGACCCCCCCAACATGCCACTTGCTAGCAAATGTAAACAACGGATTTTCAAAAATATATATGGTGGTTTTTAAATATTGATTTGCAATGGTTGGCCAAAACAGGGTTCAACTTAATATGGAGGGGTCAGGGTTTGACCATTTGACCCCCTCCCTCATAACATGTATCCAAACCAGCTCATCCAAACGGGTTTTTTGTAAATTCCGCACACGAAAAATATTTAAACCGGTCATTTGCACAGTGCGCCAGGGCCATGGGAGGAGCAGAGCATGCATGGATTTCGAGGCTTAATATTATTTTATTTCAGGGTACAATCCTGCATATATTTCGATGCAGGTGGAACCATGAGAAGGCCCAGAAACAGGGAGTGGAACCATGAGCCTTGAAATTTCCCCCGGGAGGTAATTTTTCTCCATGTCGGAATATAGTCAAGTTTACAGTTTTCATGGTTTTTCATAGGGAATGCAATGGCGAGGTCAAATTCTCCTTTTGAGTTGCAGATTTCCAGTCCACCCATGGAGCAACATATTGGAGGAATCTAAGGGGAATCTAAAAGATTCCTTTTTGCCCCATATATTCACTTCATCAGAATTCAGAAAATAAACAGTCGATTTCACACTATTCGACATCACGTATCTAATGGCATATTCATAATTTCCATCTGAGCTATATAATTTTTTGTCACTTTTTGAAGTGAAGTTTCAGGTGTCAGCTTTCAGCAAGTGGGCAGTCGATTTCACAACTTTCAACGCCATGATTGTGATGGTGATTTTAGATCTAGCAACAAAGCAACTCATTCTTCAGTCATCTTCAGTGTGAGGTATATGATGAGTTAATTTCATGTACTTCTTTGTCTTTCTGTCTCTGAGATGCATTGTGATGTACAGATCCCTATTGATGTTTGATGTTGGATCTTTCTTTGTTTTGATGTGAGATGTACTTTATGTCATGGATGTGTATTATTTTTGAGATCCCTTTGATGCCATGTTGGCGGGATACTCATTTTCACATGTATTTTGTTTGATATCCCTTTGTTTTCCATGTTCGTGGGATACTCATAGTATTTATGTGTGAGCTATTTTCATACTGATAGGAGTCCTTTTTGTAAATGAGAGTTCTGCAATGGAAAATCTCGTAGAGAGGTCTAGCCACTCCTACATGAGGGAATTTTCCTTCTATGATAGTGAAACCACCATCCATGAACATCTTCACTCCTTACAACACTTAATGCAGTGGCCTACACCATCTTGACACCCAGGCCCGGAGATGTAGTCCCTCCTGGAAAAACTTTGTTATCAAATTATGTGTTCTTATGATTGGTGATCTTGAAATGTTATGATCCTCTTATTTATAGCATGTAGTTGTTCATTTATGTTCATTAACACTTTAATTAAATGCAATTATAATTAATCAGTCAAAGTTAAAGGTCTTGATCTAGGGTAAATTAGAATTTACCCTGGATTTAGTGGTATCATAGCAGGTCTGATTGTTGATTGGATTGCAGGCGTGAACTATTGAACGTTTGCTGAGTTGAGACATGGAGAATTTCAAGGGAATGTACGAGACCATGCTCAGGGTTTCTGAGAAAGAGGACATGTTTTATGAGGCTTATGAAAAATAACCAGCAGAGAACGCCGAATTTAAGACTCTCCTACAAGAAAAGAAGGAGGACAAACATCGATTGCAACTTTAGTTGCAAGCCACGACTGAGGCATGGGAAGAATTGAAGCACAAAAATGAAATTCTTGAAGTATATTATGATGCATTGAAGGCATTCCTACAAGAAGAGAAGGAGGAGAAGCAGCAGTTGCAGCTTCAGCTGCAAGCTGCAACAAAGGCCGTGGAGGAAGTGAAGCGCGATGAAGGTTTAGAGAAGCCTTCTTCACTTGTTTCGCAATCGAAAACTAAGCTAAACAATGTTGATTTCTCTTAAGGTTTTTCACATGATATCATTTCAGTTGGAAGTGTGGAGATACCCATTTCAAGAACCGCCATGAGACTCCTCACCAAGGTGGGGTACAAAGGAGGAGGACTTGGCATTCATGGCTAAGGCATAACCCAACCATTGGAGTTTGTGCAGCGACCTCGCTATGTAGGTTTGGGGTACACTAAAGAAGAATTTTCGAAGGACATCAAGGGAAAACAGATATTTATGAACTCTCCAGGGAAGAATAATGATGGGGACACTTCGCCATCGTCCCATGGTAATGCATGTTGCAGTGAAAGAGCTGATGCAAGATTCCATCACCATGATTGCACCAGAGATCACCAGAGAAGGTATAATGAATCTCATTATTGTAGAGTGAATTTTTATTATAAGAATGTTGATAACCACGGGCGTAAATCATGGCATCACAAAACGTGCTATTTTTTTGGTTTACATAACCATGTGTTTTCTATGTGTTGGAAAATGATGGTAGCACAAAGGAGGATGAGGCATGAAAAGCCTTCTCACCAACAGGAAAAGAAATCAGTTAAGAAGGTTTGGAGGAAAAATACCTCTTGCACCCATTACGATCGAAGTGGCCACCAAAGCTCCACATCCTAGAGACTCCATCCAGAGCAGCGCCTTAAATACATAGCGCCCGTGCATACACCAGTCGAAAGAGATGATTGACAAGCAAGTTTACCACAGGGAAATGATCCACTCACTTTGATAAGCAAGAGATGGTTCTTTTAGATTGTTTTTTTCTTGATATGTTAGCTTTTCATGCCCATTTTTTTAAATCATACGTTGCATTTTTTAACTATAAAGTGATGATGTGTTTTTTCCATCACTTTTTTAAGCAACAATGATATTTTGGCCTTGTTTTATGAGTCGTGTGATGTATTTTGTTCATGTAAAAGTGATGAGATGTTTGCCATCACTTCTAAATGCGACGATGATGTTGTTGGACTTGCTTTATGAGTCTTGTGATGCATTTATTTCATGTAAAAGTGATGAGGTTTTTCCATCACTTTGAAATGCAAAAATGATGTCTAGTCTTGTAATGATAGATGGGGTGTGATTTCCATTTTGATGTAAGCTTGACCACTGAGTATATGTTATAAACTCCTAGAAAGTATGGGAATATTTGGGTCATATTTGGTCAATTTGTTCATGTGTTTGCATGGGATTTTAATACAGGTTTTCAGAAGGTGCAGGTGTCATTTCATCACTTATGGCTCTGAAGGACATAGGTGAAGGAGAAGTAAGGGTGACTTTTCAAGACGCTTGTGGTGCAAACATAGTACACGGCAGTTGCAGATTCTTCTTGATGCTTTTGGAGGACCAAAATATCCTCAGTGGGGAGGATTGATCCAAGTGGCTCTAGAGACACACACAGGGCAAAGAGGGCTAAAAAATCAAAGTGTTTGGATTACTCTCAAACTAGGTTCAGGTTGAAGATCTCGTCGACCTGTTCGCGGTGGTGTGAACAATTCGTCAAACCGAGCCCGTATGCAAAAGTTAGAAGCGGTCAAAGTTTTGGTTTGACTTAGATGACTAGGCAGGTTAAGGAGGATGCAATTTAGATGAAATATGACCATCGGTTTTCGGCTAGCATAGGGCAGATTCTAGATAAATTTGTGGGGCCTTTAATTTGTCTCCTACTGTAAAAAATCGAGTAATTTTAAATGGTTAGTTAGTATAATATAAAACAAAAAAAATATTAAAAAATGGGTCGGTGGGCCATGACCCCCGCCAGACCCCATGCAATATCCAATGGCATATATATATCTCTGTGTGTGTGTGTTTGTGTATTGAAGTTGGCGGGAGTTGAACCCGCAGCCGGCCCTCCCACGTGGCAACCCTGCAAAACCCCAAACCCTCCACCATACGGTGGCCAATACAATGGTGGGGGTTGTAACCCACCACCAACCCAACGCTGTGACACCACGGTACCACCGACGAAGATCACGGGGGTGGACTTCCCAATGTGGGCTCGGCCCCCCAACATGCCACTTGCCAGCAAACGTAAACGACAGGTTTTCAAAAATATATACGGTGGTTTTTAAAAATTGATTTGCAATGGTTGGCAAAAACAAGTTTCAACTTAATACGAAGGGGTCAGGGTTTGACAACCCAACCTCCTCCCCCCTAACATGAATCCAAACCAACTCGTCCAAATGAGTTTTTTGTAAAGTCCGCCCACGAAAAATATTTAAACCTGTCATTTGCACAATGTGCCCAAGCCATGGGAGAAGAGGAGCGCACATAGATTTCAAGACTTAATATTATTTTATTTTAGGGTACATTTCTGCATAGATTTCAATGCAGGTGGAACTATGAGCAGGCCTAGAAATAGGGAGTGGAACCATGAGCCTTGAAATTTTCCCAAGGATATCACTTTTCTCCATGTCGAAATATAGTCAAGTTTACAATCATTTTTCATGGTTTTTCATAGGGAACGCAATGGCGAGGTCAGATTCTACTTTTGAGTTGCAGTTTTCCAGTCCAACCATGGAGCAACATATTGGATGAATCTAGGGGGAATCTAAAAGATTCCTTTTTCCCCAAATTTTCACTTCATCAGAATTCAGAAAATGGACAGTCGATTTTGCACTATTCAATGTCACGAATCTGATGGAATATTCAGAATTTCCATCTAAGCTTTATAATTTTTTATCACTTTTTGAAGTGAAGTTGCAGGTGTCATCTTTTAGAAAGTGAGCAGTCGATTTCATGCCTTTCGACGCCATGATTGTGATGGTGATTTTAGATCCAGCAGAAAAGCAGCTCATTCTTCTATCATCTTCAGCGTGACGTATATGATGAGTTGATTTCATGTACTCCTTTATCTTTCTGTCTCTGAGATGCATTGTGTTGTATAGATCCATGTTGATGTTTGATGTGGGATCTTTCTTTGTTTTTATGTGAGATGTACTTTTGTCATTGATTTGTATTATGTTTGAGATCCATTTAATTCCATGTTGGCGGGATACTCATTTTCACATGTATGTTGTTTAATATCACTTTGTTTTCCATTTTAGGGGATACTCATAGTCTATATGTGTGAGCTATTGTCATACTGATAGGATTCCTTTTTGTGAATGAGAGTTACATAGTGGAACATCTCGTAGAGAGGTCTAGCTGCTCCTGCATGCGGGAATTTTCCTTGTATGATAGTGAAAGCACCATCCATGTACATCTTCACTCCTTACAACACTTAATGTAGTGGCCTACACCATATTGACACTGAGGCTCAGAGATGTAGTCCCTCCTGGAAGAACTCGTTTATCAAATGACGTGTTCTTATGATTGTTGATCTTGACATTTTACGTTCCTCTTATTTATAGCATGCAATTGTTCATTTATGTTCATTAACACTTTAATTAAATGCAATTATAATTACTCAGCCAAAGTTAAAGGTCTTGATCCAAGGTTAATTAGAATTTTCCTTGGATTTAGTGGAATCAGATCAGCTCTTCTTGCTGATTGGATTGCAGGCGTGAACTATTGAACATTCGATGAGTTGAGCCATGGAGAATGTCAAGGGCATGTACGAGACCATACTCAAGGTGTGTAATGTTCCGAATTTTGAAAATAAGTATTTGGAACATTAAACTTGCTTTTATTTTAATAAAAGTAATAAAATGGGTGAGGGAACCCATGTAGAAAATTAATAATCACTCCTAAGGTGCAAAAAGTCACTTAAGTGACTTAAGTTAGCAGCCCAAGTGTGAAAAGGGGCCAAAAGCAAGTGAGCTACACCATGGTTGACTAAATTCAACAACGTACCCAAGAGGGGAAGCTTTCCTTGTATAAAAGATGAAGGAGAGCCATTGTTGGGGTTTCATCTTTGGTGAAAGAATTTGGAGGTTGAAGCTCTCTTCAACTTTGTGCTGCTTAGCACAAGAGGGATTCTTATTTATGAATGCCCTTCTCTTCCATGGGAGGCCATGGAGATATTGCTATTCATATTCCTCACATCATGGCTTGAGGCTAAGGCATTCATTTGCAGCTACTGTGTTATTCTTGCAGCAAGAGAACGTTGGAGTTGCTGGTGTTGCAGTGAGGGACCTTCATCATCTCACTTCCGGAGTTGTTTTGTAGAGGAGGATCCATCTCTTTCTCTAGGAGATCAGCAAAGGAGATTCCCAGATCTTCTATTGCATATCTTGGCTTTGGGCCATATGTTTTCTCTCATGCCCAGCGCAGTCCCTTCCTCTTACAGTGTTATATTTAGAGAGGGTTTGCCGGAGGCGATCATTTTTTGCACTATGGAGTGAAATCTTCAGTAAGGGGATCAGCCCCTTCACTTGGAGATCATGGGAGGAGGTATCATTGTTTATTGCAGCATCTACTCCCTCTTATTATGTTGTATTATATTTGAGTTGCAGCAGCTACAATGCAACTCCGGCATTTTTCTGTTTTATGTATTTTTTCCAATCCCTTAGAGGATTGATGTAATAATGTTTTCTGGGGTTGAGATCTTGCTCCCCCTTCTTTATTTGAGCATATATTGTTATATCATCTTATATATATCAGTTTTCAGTCATTTTCCCTCATAGAGTGCGTAGTGACAGAGTAGCTGGGTCATGTAGTAGTGTATTCACTTGTTTTATGTACATTTCCCTTTGAGGCTAATTTAAGCTCACCTTGAGAGGCATTTTCCTCAAGGAATTTGTATTACATTTGTTGTTGCATAATATAAATCGGATTTTCACTCTTATTACATTATATGAGGCACTATTTCGCTGTTGTTACATATTGGAGTTTTAATACTGCTGAAGATTCTCTCATTGAGCATTATTCCAGTATACTTGTTGGTGGGAGATCTGAATAACCCGCTTAAGGTTATTTCTTTGAGCTTATCTTTTGCAAGGAGTTTGTATCAGATATTTTCTAAGGCATCCCAGCACTGGATTGCCTTATTTTCACATGGGCTTCCTTATACAACGTCCTCATGGACCCTGTTGTAGAATTTCCTTGAAGGGAATTATTAGCTCTTGACAAGTTCTATTAGCAGAGTCTTCTAGTGGGCCAGGTAGCCTCTGGATCTCATCCTTCCTTGTGAAGGTGACATATCTAGTAAATTCCCCTAACAGTCAATCTCTGAAATAGTTCAGTGTTAATTGTTAATACTCCCAGAGTTGGAAAATAGGAATATCTCAAGATATTCCCGACATTGCAGAAATTTCCCCATTTGGGATATTATAGTGGTATCAGAGCTTTAAACTTGGCTCAGCCTATGAAGTTCAAATTTCATAGAATAATAGGCCAATATGATGCAGAGGATGAGATTTATCTCATTATTTTTGGGTCCAGTAAGAACCTCTCCAAGGAGGTTGAGGAGATAGAAGAAGGAGAAGAGGAAGGACCATGCACTTCTAATTCTCACAGAGAAGCAGAGCATAAGCATGGAGAACACTTGGAATTCGAATTATAAGTTAGTATATTGCTGAATATGGAGAAAACCCTAGAGTCTTCCAAGAGACTCTATCTTTTCACACTTGTTCAGCAGGAAGAAGGGAAGAACTTGGTGGTTCAGCCATGGGAGGCATGCAAGGATTTCTACTCTTGCTAATTTTTCTCAGATCTTGATCAGAAGATTTCGCCAAAGGAGGGAGGAGCCCCCAACACCAGAGGCACATGCCAGCACTATTACATTCATGAAGGAGTAGCCTCCACCTTCAGCTATTGAGGCAGCCAACACACTTGAGGAAGAGACTCTTGCAGCAACACAAGATCCTTCCAAATCTCCCCAAGGTATGCATGAGTTTGCATTTATCATGGAGGATTGTACATTATTTCATGTTGATTGTCTTGAGGAGGAACTTTCTCTGTGATGTGCCATTTTGAGGAGAGAAATCCTCATCATCCTCATGCACTATTGATGAGCCATGCATCACATGTGGGGGTGGGGTTTGAAATTTTGTCATGAAGGAGATTGCATTTCAGTGTCCCATGAAATGCAAAAGAGGAATCTATTTTGGGACAATGGTAGCTCTTGTGAAAGAGGTACCAAGTGGCAGGATACTTACACCAAAGAGCAGAGATTTGTGGATTATATGTGCCCAACAGAAATGTGGAGTTTCCATAACCCATAGGTCCCAGGATCATTTCACACTTATTGCAATTGATGGACAAGGGGAGAGTATGGGTACATCATGATGGGGTGGTATTTATCTTACCACTCATTATGTTCCCATTTTATATTTGGTATGGTGGAAGTATAGGGGAGCAACAAACATTCTTGTTGCTCAGAATTGGTTTGAATGTAGTGGGAGCAAGAGGAGGCACTATCATAGTGCAAGGGGATTGCCCTTTGATCTTGGATGCCAAGTAGCACCTCTTCATGGGGGGAGCTATACATTTGCAGCAACATGATGGGAGGAGTCTTTGGTAAGATTCATGTCAAAGAGGGGAGCTTTGAGATGACAGTGGCCCTACTCCAAAGGCCAACAACGTTGTCACTTGAGAGCTTGAGTTACTTGTTGGAGTGTCTTCCAAGCCACTTCACAAGTGATGTAATTTGGAGGCATGTAGGTGATGAGCATGAAGGAGTAATGGAGGAGAGAACTCCTACTACATTTTGAATTTCTTGGCTTGGTTGCACAAGCACAAGAAGAGGAATCTACATGCAGTGTTTATGGGTTCTTCTTATATGAATTTCCATGCATATTCTTCATTGATGGAGGAGTCCACTTGGTAGGGCAACGTAATGGTTGCATATCGGCATATAGAAAGATGCATAGCCCAAGGATTATGAGATGTTTTTCACAACCACTCCCCTACTATGTTTCAGTAAGGGGGACTTTTCATTGGAGCCATTTCAGCTCAAAGGCCAAAGTACAAGAAGAGGGAGGTAACCATTTGCTTTATGATTTACACTCTCTTACTTTATGATCAACAATTTGTATCAAGGAAGGTCTTCCTTGCACATTATGCTTGGTTGTAATTATGGTTCATTGCAGCAAATACAATGGCTATTTCAGCAATGGGTTGTGGGGGAAAGCCACATAGTCTTGGTGTGCACCTTTGGCACGAAAGTATGTTTCATGATCACATCTTGTAGGATGAATGTGGCAGAAAAAAAGTGACCGCAAAGGCACTTGTTGCAAGTTATTTTGAGTAGGCCAATGGTGTCCTGCGTTGGCGTCATTCATGGAGTCATAGTTCACCTCCTTGCTTCCACAAGTTTATGCTTCCAAACTTCACCAATAGAACGTTGTCCAAGGGAAGCATCATTTTTAAGGAGTAAAATGAATTGAAGATGCCCATTGGGAGTATGATTCTCCCTATTTTGCATTATGTGTGTTTTATGAGAAACAATGGGCAGCCCATGATTGCCAAAGCTTCATCTCTTTCCTTCATGTGGGAGGAGTTATTTGGAGAGTTCGAAATTTTGGAGGAGGCATTTCATGGACTGTATGATTGATGGGATGGCTTGGGTCTCTCATGAAGACCACTTTATTTCAGCCATATATCAGCGGCAGCCTCTATGTATCATGAGGAGGGAGAGACTCATTGGGTGGATGTGCCCTTTGGGAGAGAAGACCTCCATTCTTTTTGCAGCACATGCTCCAAGGGGAGTATGGAAGATGATATGGTCACCATGTTCAGCCATGTGTTCTTCCATGAGGTGAACCATATGATGGTTTGGATGCCATATGTTGATGAATTCCAACTCATCACATATGAGATGATTTGGGCCAACTTGATTTGCAGCATTGGAGGAGAGGTCCTTGGGGATCTAGACTTCATCTTGCCCCTTGAAGGCAACACTATTGCAGCCCAAGTTCAGCTTTCACTCCACATTCATCATAAGTGGAGAAGAGGACAGCGTGGGATAGGCTATGAAGCTTAGCAAGTTTAGAAATTTAGCCCACCTATTTCTCATGAGCACAAGGTGGAGGAGTACTTTCAGGAGTTGCCTAGTTGGAGGGTGACTCATTTTGCTTGGTTGATTGCTTGAGGGTGGAGGATCTACATGGGGATATTTCAGAATCCATGCCTTGAGTGGAGGTTATTTTTCCAGTTCATACTTGCTCTTGCTTGAGGACAATAAAGTTTTGGGAGGGGAGGACTGCAATGTTCCAAATTTTGCAAATAAGTATTTGGAACATTAATCTTGCTTTCATTTTAATAAAAGTAATAAAATGGGTGAGGGAGCCCATGTAGAAAATTAATAATCACTCCTAAGGTGCAAAAAATTCACTTAAGTGGCTTAAGTTAGCAGCCCAAGTGTGAAAAGGGGCCAAAAGCAAGTGAGCTAGACCATGGTTGACTAAAGTCAACAACGTACCCAAGAGGGGAAGCTTGCACAAGAAGATTGCGTAGTTGGATGGAGGGAAATTAAAAATGGGAGAAACCATAATGTGAGTGGGGTCCATGGCAAGGAAGCACTCCTTGTATAAAATATGAAGGAGAGCCATTGTTGGGGTTTCATCTTTGGAGAAAGAATTTGGAGGTTGAAGCTCTCTTCAACTTTGTGCTGCTTAGCACAAGAGGGATTCCTATTTAGGAATTCCTTTCTCTTCCATGGGAGGCCATGGAGAGATTGCTCTTCATCTTCCTCACATCATGGCTTGAGGCCAAGGCAGTCATTTGCAGCTACTACATTATTCTTGCGGCAAGAGAACGTTGGAGTTGTTGGTGTTGCAGTGAGGGACCTTCATCACCACTTCTGGAGCTGGTTTCTAGAGAGGAAGCTCATTCCTTCTCTAGGAGATCAGAAAAGGACCATATCAGAGCTTTATTTCAGATTTTGCATCAAGCCATATGTTTTTCTCTCATGCCCAACGCAGTCCCTTCTTCTTATAGCGTTATATTCAGAGAGGGTTTGTCGGAGGAGTTAATTTTGTGCACTATGGAGTGAAATATTCAGTAAGGGGATCAACCCCTTCACTTGGAGATCATTGGAGGAGGTATCGTGGTTATTTGCAGCATTTACTTCCTTCTCCTATGTTTTATTATATTTGAGTTGCGTAGCTTCCCAACTACTTCGACATTTTTCTGTTTTATGTATTTTAGCCAATCCCTTAGAGGATTGATGTAATAATGTTTTCTGGGGTTGAGATCTTGCTCCCCCTTCTTTATTTGAGCATATATTGTTATATAATCTTATATATATCAATATTCAGTCATTTTCCCTCATATAATACGTAGTGATAGAGTAGCTGGATCATGTAGCAGTGTATTCACTTGTTTTATGTACATTTCCCTTTGAGGCTGATTTGAGCTCACCTTGAGAGGCATTTTCCTCAAGGAATTTGTATTAAATTTGTTGTTGCATATTATATATCAGATTTTTACTCTTCTTACATTGCATGAGGCATTAATTCGCCGCTGTTACATATTGAAGTTTTAATACTGCTGAAGGGTTTCTCATTGAGCATTATTTCAGTATACTTGTTGGTGGGAGATCTGAAAAACCTGCTTAAGGTTATTTATTTGAGCTTATATTATGTAGGGAGTTTATATCAGATATATTCTAAGGCATCCCAACACTGGATTGCCTTATTTTCACATGGGCTTCCTTATACAGCGTCCTCATGGGCAGCTACAACAGAAATTCCTTGAAGGGAATTATTAGCTCTTGAAAAGTTCTATTGGCAAAGTCTGCTAGTGGGCCAAGTAGCCTCTGGTTCTCATCCTTCCTTGTGAAGGTGACATATCCAATAAATTCCCCTATCATTCAATCTCTGAAATAGTTTAGTGTTGATTGTTAAGACTCCCGAAGTTGGAAAATAGGAATATCTCAAGATATTCTCGGCATTGCAGAAATTTCCCCATTTGGGATATTACAAGGTGTTTGAGAAATCGGACATGTTGTACGAGGCTTATGAAAAACAAGCAGACGAGAACAATGAATTGAAGACACTCCTACAAGAAGAAAAGGAGGAAAAACATCAGTTGCAACTTCAGATGCAAGCCACGACAGAGGCGTGGGAAGAATTCAAGAACAACAAAAAAATTATTCAAGAAGACCATAACGCATTGAAGGCATTCGTACAGGAAGAGAAGGAGGAGAAGTAGCAGTTGTAGCTTCATCTACAAGCCACGATAGAGGCCTTGGAGGAAGTGAAGCGCAGCGAAGGCTTAGAGAAGCCTTCTTCACTTGTTTCATAATCAACAGCTAAGGTAAACATTGTTGATTTCTCTTCAGTTTATTCACATGATATAATTTCTGCTGAAGTGTGAGATACCCATTTTAAGAACCAAACATGTGTTATGTATATTTTTAATTAGTTAGATATAGTTATATTAGGTTTTATTAAGTGAAAGGGCATGATCAAAGATCATGCCTCTTCACCAAGGGACACCATGAGGCTATATTTAAAGCCTCGGTGATTCCTCATTGTAATCATCTCTTATCTATCATCATTAATAATATATACTTATTCAAGTTTACCAGATTTTCTACACTCCATTGGTATTGGAGCCATCGCTCTTCAAGATCTGTGTGATCACCCAGAATTAAGGAATTACAAAAATTCCAGATTGCAGATTTTTTTTTACTAAGTGCTGTGGGCAGCAACCTTGGTTTAAAAAAAAAAAATTGTGTAGAATTTTACCCAGCCCCCTCACTCCCACTCTGTTTTCCCTCACAACCCTCTGCTTTAACGTTCGAGTGGTATCGGAAACTTCAAATCATCGAAAAATCATATTGGCAATTAGATTATTTCAAATTGAATACAGTTGTAGGGAAAATCTAATCGATTTCATTCTATATAATTTATTTGGGGGCATTCGCTTTACAATTGGAAAATTAAATACAAATTTCACATAGATTTCCACTGTATTTCCTGTGCACCTACGCCGCCGCCCATACTTTCGCTTCCGCCCATCTGTTTCCACTGTCCTCTGCTCCGTTTATCTTCGCGGCCAGTAAATTTAGTTTATGTTGATTGTGTTGGTTAATATATGTGATCCTTTAGATTCATAAATTATATTTGAAATCAAAGACCGAAAGGCTCTGGACGTGCACCCTTCTCGAGCCACGTCAAGTCTGGATTCAACGCCGCCGCACGCGTGTTCCAAATAATACATCACCACCCGCCCGTGACCACCCGCGCCCGACAGCTCGCCTGTACCCGCAAGCACGCCGTCACTGCCCGTTACCACCTCCGCCGTCCAGCCGCTAAAATAAATCACTCGGACTTCTGTTGCAAGCCCGCGGTTTCCCCCCACCTCTTTCCCTTATCGGCCACGACCCCCCTCACGCTAATACATCCGCCCCCATTTGGTGAAGGAAAAAAAAAGAAGAACACAGAAGCTAGATAAGAGGATGAGAAAGAAAAAATAAAGAAAAATGTGTGATGGTTTATTACACCCGTTTGGGATATTCTCTGTGTCTTTTACGTTGCTACGAACTCCTGTATTTTCCTCCCGCCAGCACTCACGCTGCTATCCTTCCGCCTCTATCACGAAAATGCTACTATCCTTCCGCCTCCCCGCCATTGTTTTCCTTCTGTTGTCCTTCCACCGTTCCCTGCGTTACCTCCCGACTACCTCAGTCCCGAACTCTCTTCACCTATGAAATTTGAATTTTTTTTTAAAAAAGAAAATCGAAAATTCTTCTGAAACAACGTGACTCATCAACCAACGACAACGGAATTTCAACGTGACTCTTCAACCAACGTCAATGGAATTTTAGGTGGTTGTTTTAAATTATATAATAAAAATATATATTATATAATTTGCAATTCATAATTATATATATATAGTAATTATATAATTTATTTATATATTATATAATTTGCAATTAATAATTATATAATTTAAAAAAAAAAAAAAAAATTATTATTATTATTATTTAAAAAAAAATTATTAATTAATTAATTTTAAAGAAAAGAAGGAGAAAAATCGGCAGAAAAATATTTCCACCTCATACATGTTCCGTATGTCTTTATCAATGAGATGATGATCAAGGATCGTATCAACACCATGAAAATATGGCTAAAACGTATGGAGGTTAAGGACAATGAGAACAAAATGATGCAGAAATTTAATGCCATTATGGACAAGTTAGATCTAATGCAAAAACCAATATTTCCTAACATGGAACAAAATCAACAAAACAATTCCGCAGATTTAGGGAACTCAGAAGAGCATTAGGAAAAAACCGATTCCCCACATCACCATGAAGATACAGATGTTTATAGACAACAAAATGTTCCATCCCCAGAATTGAACGAAACATGTGAAGCGACAAACACATCCGAAGGCACTGATATAGCCCCAGAAGCTGTTGAGGCCTTCAGTGATGAAGCACATATGGTTGTCAAGAAGGAAGCGTTTGATGATGAGAAGAAGTTGCATCGAATGATAATTGTTGGTAACTTACCTCTAAATCTAAAAAGGAATAAAAAAAAATCACCAGAAGAACAAGGAATAGTTAGGAAACATGAAAAAGTATTCCAAGATCTACCCATAAAAGTGCCTCCCGATAGGAAAATCAAACATCCAATAGAAGTCAAGACAGGATCCAACCCTGTCGATATCAGATCTTTTCACTATCCACATCACCAACAGATGGAGCTCGAGAAGATGCTTCACGATCTTTTTAAAATGTGGGAAGCAAGAGCCCGCCGCTCAAGAAACCCAGGCGTTCGTCAACATTGTCCATCGTTACATATGCTTTGAGGACAAAGCATCTTTAAGAGAGGGGCAATGTTATGTATATTTTATTAATTGTTAGTTATATATAGTTATATTAGGTTTTATTAAGTGAAAGGGCATGATCAAAGATCATGCCTCTTCACCAAGGGACACCATGAGGCTATATTTAAAGCCTCGGTGATTCCTCATTGTAATCATCTCTTATCTATCATCATTAATAATATATACTTATTCAAGTTTACCAGAGTTTTTACACTCCGGCATGAGACTTCTCACCAAGATGGGGTACAAAGGAGGAGGACTTGGTATTCATAGCCAATGCATAACTCAACCATTGGAGGTTGTGCAGCGACCTCACTATGGAGGTTTGGGGTACATTGAAGAATGATGTTCTAAGGACATCAAGGGAAAACAGATATTGATGAACTCTCCAGGGAAGAGGAATGATGGGAACACTTCGCCATCGTTCCACGGTAATGCATGTTGCAGTGAAAGAGCTGAGGCGAGCTCCCATCAACATGATCACACCAGAGACCACCATAGAAGGTATAATAAGTCTCATTATTCCATAGTGCATTCTGATTATAAGAATGTTGATAACCATGGTCGTAAATCATAGCATCACAAAACGTGTCATTTTTTTGGTTTACATAACCATTTGTTTTCTAAGTGTTGGAAAATGATGGCAGCACAAAGAAGGATGAGGCATGAAAAGTCTTCTCCCTAACAGGAAAATAAATCAATTAAGCGGGTTTGGAGGAAAATGACCTTTGGCACCCATTGCAACCGAGGTGGCCACCAAAGAGATACATGTTGGAGACTTCATCCAGAGCAGCGCCTTAAGGACAAAGCCACTAGAACATTTACGGAAATTCGACGGGCCTCAAATCGCCGCTATTCCGGATACTGTCGCCGCAGAGCGACAAGCAGAGGGCTGCAAACCGTGGTTTACCGTACCGTCATAGCTTCCGACACAACTAAAAAGTGTCGCGAGATCGATACTTTTCCTGCCGCTTCCAAACAAGCGTCACTCTTCCGACGTCTCCTAATCCGTCGCACTTCCGACCCCATACCCGTCACAATTACGATGAAATGTGGTCCAACGTTTTGAACGTCGCTCTTCCGACATCTGTAAACTGTCACAATTACGACGAAATGTGGTCCGAAGTTTTGAACGTCACTCTTTCGACGTCTGTAAACTGTCACAATTACGACGAAATGTGGTCCGACGTTTTGGACGTCGCGATTCCGACGTCTGTAAACTGTCACAATTCTGACGCTTACAAGACGTCGGAATTGCGACGGAAGGTTCAATTTAAAAAAAAAAAAAATGAAACTTTAAAAGAGGAAAAACTCTGTTTTGAATATATTATATGTAGTAAAAAAGTGCATGAAGTCATTACATTTTTACATCTAAAGATTTGAACCCAAATATCCATCCAGAAAAGTGGAAGTCCCACCCCAGACAATGATAGAAAAAATACCCCATGTCACATACAGGGACATGATATAAAACCCCCCAGAATCTGTCCACATGGAGATTATCGACAATCCGAGAAAGCATCCAAATTAATATGCCCAAGGCATCTATAAGAAAGTGAAATAGCAGTATGTAGAATAGTAAAACAAATGTATAGAGTACCGACGTCCATTGTTCCAAATACAAATTAAAGTACCCAAAATCCTTGTAACGTAGAAAAACGCTAATCATGTGAGGAGTGTGATATGTCCCAAATATAAAAAGACCATGAGACCATATCCATAAACCAAAGAATATAGACCAAAGATCGCTAGTTTTGAAGGTTAAGAGGATAAACATTAATCATTTTTTTTTTCAGACGAGAAAAAACACTGTTTTGAATATATTATATGAAGTAAAACAATCCATGAAGTCATTACGTTTTCACATCTGAAGATTGGAACCCAAATATCCATCCAGAAAAGTGGAAGTCCCACCCCAAACAATGATAGAAAAATACCCCATGTCACATACATGGACTTGATATAAAACCCAGTAATGGTCCACATGGAGATTATCGATAATCTGAGAAAGCATCCAAATATGCCCAAGGCATCTATAAGAAAGTGAAATAGCAGTATGTAGAATAGTAAAGCAAAAAATAGAGTACCGACGTCCATTGTTCCAAATACAAATTAAAGTACCCAAAATCCATGAACAAGAGAAAAACGCTGATCATGTGAAAAAGACCATCAGACCATATCAATAAACCAGCAACATAGACCAGCATCGCTAGTTTTGAAGGCGGAGTGATAAACATTAATCATTTTTTTTCACAAGAGAAAAAACGTTGTTTTGAATATATTATATGAAGTAAAACAATCCATGAAGTCATTACAACAATATAGAGACAGATGGTATCGTAGATAGTAAAAATGATAACTGATGTTTTGTTGTTTCCTTCTTTTAAGAATGTGCTAGAGGCAGGCCCTATATCTTGGCTTGCTGTTGTCCTCTTTAGTAATTCTATGTTGATTATTTTGTTTCACTGATACTCTTTAACTGCTCTGATACTCTTTTACCTTTGTTCATCCTTTTATCCTTTTTATCATGATATATTGTGGTAAATAGGCAAAACTTTATGTAAGGATAATTTTTTACAAAAGTTCCATCATTTCTTCCCACCATTGAACTTCTGGCACTCTGGTCCTTTGCAAATTTCTTAGTGTTTCATCAGCCTCAGTATATCTGAAGAAATTAGGCTGATTTGGGAAAAAACAATTTACTTCATGCTCAAGATAAAATAAATTCTCCAATCTGTCATGAAGGTTTTTCCCTGTAGGCAATGCTGTTGTTGATGAACTGGTTGAAGAACTAGCTTGATTATCAACATATTTGTCCAATTTTTCAACATAGCTATCAAGGTCCATTAGCTTATCTTTTGCAACTATAGGACTGGGAAATCCTCTATTTAAAAAAATATTCAATCTTTATCTGAAGGCAATGATTTATTCTTGCATATCTGAGCACCTTCGTTCTAAATTCTGTACCAGAGTTATTTTAGTAAAAACTCTCTTTATTTTAATTGTTCCTATCTCCGTCCCGAATACCACTTCGCAAGTTGATTCTTGAAGTGAGTATTCAAAAATGTATAAGTCTATTGGCCTCTTCTGCATATTTCCCAACTCTTGTCTTGATCTTCAATCTCATCCAGAGCCAATTTAACTGCTATTCTATTCATCCAATATTTGAATCGAGGGCCAAACATCCTTTTTGATTGAATGATATTATCCCAAAGAATATCATTTATTTCTTTCAAAGGTTTCTCCAATCTGAGATCCTTTTCCAATGCTTTGACTGTTTTTTCTAATTTGTTCACTTCTCTTGTTTTATCATCAACACTCATTTTTGAAATATCATATTTATGGTCTAGAGTGGCCAATTGCTCCTTTGTTTTGTGAAGCTCTATGGCCTGAAGTTTCATATCTTCCATTGACTTTGTTAATTCATCAGTGTTAAAACTTGCAGTGTTGCTCTGTGACAATTCTGATGGCTGACCTGTTGTCGCTGTACCTGTCACTACTCCTGCTGTAGATACTAGAATATTTGCCTTCTTATATTTTAATGCATTCTCAAGCTCTTTTTTAGTTGCAGTAAGTTGCTCATTCAATTTTAAGAGCAAATCCATTAGTTCTTCCTCAGAATTTTGTTTGATGATTTCTCGTTAAATTGTGGATGTTCTGAGGCCGGTAACTTTAATTGCTTTTCTCGTAGCCGCAATATCATCATCTTTTCTCTTGATCAAAGATTCAATACCTTTCACATCTTTAGGATTATGACCCAAACCAATGATTATTTCCTCTAAATTTTTGATTCTATTATCCTTAGCCTGGGAGGAGGCTTTTTCAAGCTGCAACTATGCATTAGTATTATCCAAAGAATCCTGCAAATTATGGGTCATCATTGATTTATCCTTCAGAGTAGAATAAATCATCTCACCTGTTTGCTTGTGTAGCTCAATTTGATCTAAAGGATGGATATCCTTTGCTAAGACTTAAAAATTAGTCCTAACGTAATCTGCAGTTGTCTGAGGCTATTGCAACTTGGGCTTCAAATGGCTCATTAGCATCTTACCCTGTTGGATGTCATAAGCTGACATCAATCTTTCTTGATTTTTTGGAGCCATCTTCAAAAATTGGTTGTACACTTGAAGTCTAAGTGGATCGTTCCCGGCCTTTATATTGATGAATGTTCTTTTGATGTCCTAGGCAGGTTTTACTGGAGGTTTGAAAGAAGATATTTCTGCACTTTGTTGCCTCTGTATTCCCTGTTTTTGAAAATT